>RDPX01000023.1:2543994-2622512 GCA_003991215.1 Morbakka virulenta
TATTGAAGGTTTCGTGATATATTCTCAGTTTTCACCGCTTCCGACATCTCTTTACGTTTTTTCTCATCTGATTGTTCCCGTTTGGAAATACGTTTAGTCTTTTTCATCCATTTCTTGGAAACTGTAGACAAGTTACAGGTGGCAACATATGCAACTTTACAATTGTCAGCATAAAAACTTTCGTCCTCCGTCATTTTTACCCCATGTATATCCTCCATTTTTCTCAGATAGCCAGAATCACTTGTTCTTATATCGTACGCGATGCTTGTCATTCGCCTATTGAAGCTGGCAGCTTTTTCGCACCATGAGGTTGTCTTTTTGAAGTTAATGTTCCGCTGTTGTTTAATCATTGTATTGAAAAAAACTTAGTCATCCTTTATTTTCTTTGCCACTGCTTTCTCGTTCATTGGATAGACATTTTTGGATATCCAGTCATCACACAGTTCTTTGGCAACAATTCTACTTGCTTCAAACTGTGAAACTGTCTTGTTGCCCGTTCGAACTGCACACAATAAAACATAGGTCCGATCAAATGAGCACCAGCTTGTAACTTCGATTTCACGAGAAATTCACACTGCTCTTTGTAAATCAAACCATTTAGTTCACGACTTATTACAGCACTCATCATAGTTGTGGTTGATGTATAATCATCCATGGCAGTGAAAATGAAATTCTACTTTGCAATCAGAGGATAACGACAATGGCTTTTGTTGAGCCTTACGCGTGTGAGAAGTCAAGTAAGCACTACTGTGCGAATGGTTATTTCACAAAAAACGTTATTTTCTGCATTTGGAAAAGCAAAGTTTTGCCCACAACGCATTAGTAGAGGGAGATATGACCAAAATACCTACAAAAATGGATTGTTTTCATGAAAAAAACATATGAATAGATATATCGGAAGTGGGCATGTTCACTCGAGGGTTCATTTTGTTGGTTTTCTGGTCATTTCCGGTCGCCATTTTGAAAAAGTGCATTTTTCTGACCGAAAGCATACATGAAGGACAAAAATACGTTCATTTTTGGATTCAGCGCTGAATTTGGCCTCGGAAACCACTCGTCCCACTAAGAACTTACTGATTTACCCTACCCTAGCAATATACTGGGTTTTGAAGTAAATAATAGTAAGAAAGACTTTTAAAAATATATGAAAGAAAAGAGAACGGAAATCTGGATAGGGGAAAAAATGTAATGTTTAATTTGGATATACCTTTAACAATAGATTAAGAAAATACCTGGAGTTGGATGACAAAGTCTGATTTAAAAATAATTTCGAAAGCATTGATACCCGCTTCACAAGAGCGGGCTATCAGAACGAAGTACATAAAGCACAACATGAATAAGAGTGCTGATTCCCTGAAATCTAGATTATATAAGGAAAGAGGTGGAACTGTGAGACACATAATTAGTGACCCCAAAACACTGACTCAGAAGGACAATAAGAGGAGACATAACATTGCCTCAAAAATGATTCATTATGAACTTTGTGAAAAGGTCATGCTCAGAAGGTCTGAAAAATGGTACCAACACAGCCAAGCAACAGTCGCAAATCCCAACCATAAGCTTTTTTGGGACATGAACATTCAATGTGATCACATCATCGAAGCAAGGAGGCGGATATTTTCATTACTGATAGACTTGAAAAGTCTGTAATAATCATCGATATTGCAGCCCCTTGAAATAAGAGGACTTACAAAAAAAGAGAGGGAAGAAATTGAAAAATGTCAAGACATAGGAAGGGAAATTAAAAGGCAATGGAGTCATCGAAAAGTATCTATTAACTTCATTTGTTGTATCCATCTCTTATCTTACTGACCAAAGTGGGAATAACCTATTATTTCTGTAATGGGTATACTCTCCATTCCATCGGCCATTTTTTAGGTGAGGATAAAGATGTACCATTGGCTTTATTAATACGTGTTTTTGACATATTGATTATTGACAAGGCATGACAGTTGGAAGCAACGTTTTGTTTCAACTAATGCTTAAATAAGAGCATTGATTAAAATGTGTAGATCTGTAGGTTATTCACTTTTTTGTTCGAAGTTGGTAATATCTCAAACACAGACACACACACCTTACCTTAACCTTAATCCTCTCCGTGCCAGGAGGCACATAAGGCTCCGACATCACTTCTCCACTTGGATTGGTCTGCAGCTGCGCGGCGTGTTGCGTTCCATGTTCTCCAGCCTACTTTGTTGGGCTCCATCTCAACCATTCTGCGCCACGTTGTTTTTGGCCGACCTCTTTTCCTTCTTCCTTCCAGTGCCCATCCGAGGGCAACAGCACAGTTGTCTGACGCCTCCTTCCTTAACACGTGTCCTATCCAATTCCACCGACGCCTCATAATCCCTGTACTAACCTTATCCGTTGATGCCATCCGTAGCACTATTTTGTTGTTGGTATGTTGCTGCCAATGGACCTTCCCCATTATCATTCTGTACTCCAAGCCCGTGTATACCCATCGTTTTCTCATAACCACTGTTGTCACTTCCGACTTTGGCGTTCAGGTCTCCCATAATGATTATCATGTCATTTTTATTGCACCCATCCAAAGTTTCTTGGAGTTCTTGGTAGAACTTGTCTTTTTCTGAATTTTCTTTTTCATTGTGATCCGCGTGGAGTTGAATAGCAGCCACTCTCTTATATTTCGAGTAGAATCTCGCCGTTATGACCCACTTGCTTATTGGTGTCCACTATAACAAGCATTTCATTGCTTGCTGGCTGATCATAATAGCAACATCTCCTTCATGCAGTTCTTTATCGCCGTGGTAGATCAGTGTCTGTCTGGTGGCCAACGTCTTACCCGCTTTCGTCCATCTGCACTCGCTGAGTCCAAGGATGTCCAATGTGTAACCATCCGTCTCCCGTGCGATCTGTGCTGCTGCCCCACTCCTATACATAGATCTTACATTCCAATGGGATTTTGGGGGTTGGCAAAAGATCCCATCGGACGCTGAGCTTCATGAAGACTTTGTCCCAACGTCGTCAAAATGCTATCCTCGGCGATCTCCGCTGCTCCCTGATATTCGTGAGTCATGATGTTTAAAGTTTCTGTAACTTGGCTTTTTTTACATGAGTGGGTTGTTAACCCAAACAAAAACCCCAACCTGGAGGACCAGGGATCACGTTTAGTCTGGCTTCTCCCCTTCGACATGTCTGGCATGGATGGCCCTACTAGGAGGAAAAGGCTCCAGCCAGCATAGCTCTCTGGATCAACAAAGCCTCCCAATCGCGACAAGATAGTTATCCTTTGGCAGGCACACCCACAAACACACATCATCACCATATATATTTCCTACCCTGTATCTGAAATTGGACAGCTAGACATTGTGTAGGAGAAAACAGGCAGGCTGCAGCTCCTAATCTAATCGAACTTGTGTTTTAATTGCCATGACACATAATCAGTACAGATGCAAGTCTTTGTTTCTGCAGTGTCTAATATCCCTATTAAAGATACATTTTCATGGATCACCTTTGATACTGGTAAGTTCAGATTAGTACCTCTTAATTTCTATATAAAGTAAAGGTAAAGTACTTTAGGTTTGTAATTGCTTATAGGCATGTTCAATTATTGTTTTAGATTATTATGTTAATACTAGAAAATGGAGGTGATCCAGAACTTGAAGACTTCGAAGGAAGGTAAGACGTTGTTGATTTTGTGGCAGGTCCTTTTTGGTTTTTGCTCCTGTTTTCATCAAATTTGTCATCTTATTTAGCAACAGAGATGATCTACTCTCACTGTACAAATTGCATTTAGTTCTGAAACTAATTTGATATTCTGCATTCCTTTCTAAAGTTTAACAGTGTGGCCTACTATTACGAGTTAATAATTATTACCATCATAAAGTATAAAACATTTCAGACATTTAATGCTGTTTGATCAATCTCCGCTTATTGTATTTGAGCTTTGCAGGTCCCATTTTAAGTTTAACCATCTCCATATTGAAACAGCAAACTGAGCTATCACATAATTAAAATATTTAAACAAGTTTTTTTCCTGAAATGTTAAATTGTATCATGCTACCTTTGATAAACTTTTTTTTACTGCACTGAAAAAAGCACCACAGAAGCTTGTTTGCAGAGTTTTAGATATTGGATTAGGTCACTTATTTCATTCTGAAAAGTTATGGACCTCATGGAAAATAAGGCTCGAAATCAGAAAGTAGTAGCTGAATGTGCACTGAGAATTTGTTTTGAAAAAATAACAGTTTCGACAGTTCATCTCCAAACGTAGTAAGGCCTAACTTTTGTTTTGCCTTCCCTCCACTGTTCCTTACACTTTAAGATTTTGTGCCTTGTATACTTCTTATCGCACTTTGGAAGGGAGAACTTAACACGTTCTTGAAATGAATTGCGTAGAGGCAGTGGAAGCGGTTCCCAAAATGGAAACAACTTAAAATAATTATTTTGAGCATTCAAATCAATATTTTCAATAGCTTCACAACGCTTAAGGTTAACTTACGTTCGTGTAGTCAAAAGTTTATTTTGCCATTTGATTTGATTGTATGCAGTCTCTTAACATTGTACAATCTACCGGTTTTATTATTCTACAGATTATTTGAAAATTCCTATCGGATTGCCAATGTGATATCAAGAAAATGTCAAACGACCTATTTTGTATATGTACATTTACTTGTTTATTTCTCGTACAATGAAGGCATTTAGACCTTTTCAACCGCAATGCATCAGACGGCACTCCAGCATCAGTGAGGCCTATGTCCAATTGTCAGAAATTTTTTTCATAATTAAATGTGAAAAATTAATTTGGAACCTTTTTTTATATTTCTGGAATATTATCTCTTTGGTCCTACAACTTCGATGTAACTTGTAGAATTACTTCATTTTGTAGATAAAACTCAGGCTTCAATTGGGGTCGGTTTGGTATTTCAGTCATAAAAGCTATATTTTTTATAGTACTTACGTCAAATGAAATATGTTATTTTTTTGAAATTATTGCATCCATATTATACCTCTCAATGCTTTTCAGTTGTACACATATTAAGAAGCTTAAGAGTAAACTGTAAATTCCTAACGAAAATAATAGATGTAATGAACTACTTGTAGTATTTAGGTAAAAAGTTAAAACGAAGTAGTGTTTAGTAATTTTGTATAAATTGAAAATACTTTAATTTTTGTGAAGAAAAAGGTGTTACAGTTTGTCTCTTTTAAGTTTTATTTTTTACTTTTTCCACATATTTTCTTGCCAAAGGTCAAGCAAAGATTTCGGCTCTGCGTCAGACCGAATTTGGCCATTGTTTGCCGGTAGGTTTTAATAATAACACTATATATTTTATTTCTTTGGATAGAGTAGTTTTGTTTTGGATATCTTGTAGTAATCGACTCTTAACATTGAAGTAAAAACACCTCTTTCTGAACCCAAACCTTGGTACTGCATAATTTACATTTGGTCTGTTCTGAAGGGTGAAGAAAGTTCCTACCAAAGTAGGAACTTTTATCATGCATTGGGAAGATAGACAGTCGATAATAGTTATTCAATAATACTGCCACTGCCACATGGGTCATTTGAGTTGTTCTGAAATGTTCAGGACGAATGGATTAGTGCTTTACTTGACACACAAAGATAAAACAGACAGGCACCAAAAATTTATGGCCATATATATAAATTTATGGTCATATATATGTATATATATATATTTATTTATAAGTATATATATAAATCTATATATATATATATAAGTAAATTTTTCCAGTGTTGGGAAATAACATATATCAATCAGTCATTAATGCATAGAGTTACATTAAAGTAGGGTTTATGAGTTATCACTCCGTTGACATACAGTCTACTATAAAAATGAAGGTACAATTTGGATTACTGTTAGACTTAAATGAAAAAAACCCCACCATACTTTTGATATCCTAAATTCCTAAATTCCCAAATTCCTAAATTTGAAATCCTAAATTCCTCTTTAAATTTTGGCTGCTACCAAGCTTCTCCACAGCAGATCGGCGCCGTTCTTCATTTTGCTCGATACGCACAGTCTTTAAATGCCACTCAAGCTTTTTCCATACTCATATGTAGTGCATCCATAAATCTCCTCTTGGATTTTTAACTACAGTGTTATTATTAATGGCATATGTTTTCTGACTTTTAGTCACGTGAAGCGAGATCCAAACTATGGACTACGCTTTATCAGGCTATTGTTCAAAACAATATACTGTGGTAAACGGTTAAGACCAGATCGTTTAAGTAACAGTTTTAGCTGGAGAGAATTATTACTAAATGAACTTTATTTATTGAATTTCAACGTTATTTGAGAAGTTATCAGAGGATTCGGGGGACACTTTTATGAAGAGATTGACAAGTCTATGGCAATTTTACTGGTTACAAAATTCTCTGACTTACAAGAGGGGATTCGCCATACCATGTGCTCTCCATCGATGGTTGAAATTTTACAGCTGAAGGTTTAAAAAGAAGTGAAACGTTAACCAGGAGGACATTCCAGTGATAAGGCAGACTCTGTGAGCAAGTGGTTATGACTTTACCTACTGAAATTCTTGTATGGCGTTCAAAATTTCAAAGCCAATGTTCTATTTCATCTCAACTATTAGACACTTTTTTTTCAATTATATTTAGCTTTTTAACTAGCGTTGCTCCTTGAATCTTGCAACGACCAAATGTAAAAAAAATCAAGGTAGAATGGTCTTTGTGAATTTCGAACACAAGAAAACAAAAAATCAATTGCATCATCCTAAACCTTTTTCTCCCCTCCTATTCTAGTTCCACTTCAGATAAAGTCGACAATAACTTTTTCGGCCTTTACTGGTTCTGGAAAATCAATTTGTTTACGTTGGAGGTGGTATTTGCTTGCCCCTTCATGCAATAAGGCGATTTTACCAACAAAGGTATAGTAAAATGAGACTACTACTTTTGTATTGTCTCTGTTTTCAACCAAATTCAACTGTAAAATATCTCGATTTTTTTGGAAAAAGGCTTGCTTTATGTACCGGATCAGTAGAGTTGGTCATAAACAATAGCAAGAACTGCAGTTAAATTCGATCTTACAGACAGTTTCGAGGGAAGGGCACCTTGAACTGTATTTTAGAGGTAACATTGTAGAAAATTGTCAAGCTGGATAGTTTTGGCAGACTTTATGCTATTTAGTCCAGATAAAATGGTAACAGAGTATCGGTAGAAAGTTGCCAACTTTAGGAGAGTGGAGGTCGGCACTTCCAGGAAAATTTTTCCGTCCGAAACCTTTGGCAGGTCGGCATTAAGGCAGGCATTGGCAAATGCATTGAAAGCTGTTTTGGGTTATTTTTGTCATAAATATAAAGTGGTCAATGTTTTTTGAAAGTTAGCCACTAAATGTTGATGCAGTCAAATCAAATGTCTCAAAACGTTGCCACACAGTACTTACAACAGGTCGGTATGAGGATCGATATTATTTAATGCTGATCGTAATTTTGAGGTCTGAATTACTGTATCTTGAAATTTCTCAGAAATACTCTAGGCCATATGACCTCCTGTTGTTACATCCTAATGCATGAAGAGTAAATGCCCTTCTTCAATTTAGTCAGAAGTTTTGGTAGATTCCAAGCTTTGAGGCGTGATGTTGTTTCGGAAAGGGTGCTGTACAATTGACTTTCTTGTTTCAAGCCCTCATTCAGTAAAATTCATATACTGCGTTTCTTGGTTATACCTAAAACGGTTACGTTGCTTTTTCAGGAGCCGTAACACAAAGCTGAATCGTCTCTCCACGATGTACGAAATCGGAGATGCAGCCATAAAAAGTTCCGCACCTCGACAGAGTTTGGGGTGCGCTTGCTGCTTTTCGACCCAGAGTTTTTCATATCCATCTGGAAAAAACAGTTACTAGAGTCGATGTCATTCTGCATTGTTATCAAATCATCCTAATGTTCATACTATACATCGAGTGGCTTGAAGCGATCGTTAAGCCACGAATGGATGATAAGGGAAGTTAAGGTTCGTTCCTTTCATCCACAAAAGGATGAAAGGAACGGACGAAAAAGACGCTGGACAAGTGCCTGGTAAGAGTGAAGTCAAACGGGGTAAGTCGAGAAATTCGCCCCTTCTAATATGTCATCCTTACAGTTAAAGTTTGGTACTGAAAATTCCATTGACACTTGTAACGTGAACAAGGGCTATCCTGCCTCCCTGTATTATCTTGTTACTGGTGTTAAGATGAGCGCAAATACTAGCAAGGAAGGCCACATCCTCCTGTATCTAGATATTTCTTGATACAGATTAAGACCAATATCCTCCAAGAATTCCTCTTTTCTAATGAAGAGTGAATAAAAGCGGTCCAAACAATTCCCTTTGGAGAGACAGTTGGCTTGAAATTGCAGCAGGAGACGTTCACCATCTTAATTTTTCTCGTGACAAAACTTTTACCATTCACAAATCGAGATTTTTTTTTATTTAAAAGCTTCAATTAGTTTGTTCAGGCATTTTTTCATTTTTCTATGGCTGTTTATCGCCCTCTGATGATGAGGTAGGTGACAGTAAATTGTGAATATTCCAGGAACTTTGTTTCAAACAAAATACAAATCTGTCTACCAAGCATTGATGGAGCGTCATCAGTTAGTTACTTGATTATGTTAAATCTCAGAATATTATTTCTGATGAAAAACGTTAACGTCACTTGGAAAATACTTAACCCTTTGGTGTCAGTTTCGTATGACCTCATAAATAGCAACTCGTCCATTAGCCTGTTTTCTCTGTTGAACCTAACATGTATATCACTAAAGCTTCATTTGCTCTGACAGCGGATTCGTTGGGTTGCACTCTGAAACACACATAGTTGAGTTCCGTCGTTTTTGTCGATTCTTCAACTGACTGAGTGGTATATTTGTCAAGACAGGATTGGTATCTTTATTCAGTACTGTTTTGACAACCACGGCCACAGCTGACTTAATCAAAGTTTTGCCGAGAGTGTGAAGTTTTTCTGCCTTTGCATTAAGAAGGGAAGTGGTATGAGATGGCTCAGTTCTCTGTTGAGAGGTAAAGTGCCTTTCTTGAAAATACCTTTAACAGTGTTTCTCAGTGTTGAACCATGTTTTTAGGCCTTCACAAAAGCTCACACTAGCATTTACTTCCTCTGGATGTTTTTTGTACAGTTGCTGGAGACGGCTCGCTTTTATGGTACCATTACTCAGCACAACATCACACACTAAACTCATTGGTAATTTTTCGTTCTTCGGCGACGGAATAAGTACATATTTAATGTGTTCAATATTACACTGTCAGAATATTTTTTTTAAGAACAGTCATAATATCCTTTAGTCTAGCCCCTCAGCAGGAGACGAAGGAGTAAACACCAAATAGGATTTTGGAGCCGCAAAAATGATTAACAACTTGCTCATGCGATGTAGTAATACCTGTTCGTATGATAAAGCATGTTGTTCTAATATCAAACCACACATTATGGAACGAGAAAGGAAACACGAATGAAGAATATAAAAGGGAGAAATAATCGATAATTTGTTTTTGTGAAGTAATTTATGTTACTCAATCCATTTGCACTAAGGCCATGCAAAGAATTACTGTGACGGTGCGAATAACAAACTCCTTATTACATTGACATTGTGATTGTAATTGCCTCCTCCTTGAAGATGTCACAGACCAACTAACCCTTTAAAAAGCATCCCCAGCCCTTCATATATTTCAAAAACCCCACCAGGTGCACTGTCGCCATCGTTAAGAATTAGTAATGAAAAGCAACCTTTTAAAGATGTTCTTCGTGCGTGGCTGGTGACTAAGTTAGTAATAAAGGATCGCTAGCATAATTGACCAAGTGTTTTTGCTGTAAGGTTGTTAATATGAACCCGTTTTCTGATTTAGGTGGTGAGCATATCAATCAGATTGAACTGTGCAGTGTAGATGCTGGTAGCAGTCATTATTTTGAGACAACAGAAGACTGAATCCACTTACAATATATCATGTAAAATTATTACTATTGGACATCTTCCTTTTCCGTCATATTTGAACGCATTTTTGTGCATATCTTTGTTTTATTTTGTAGCTTGTGGTTGTAAACGAGTACCCAAGAATCAGTTGATTGAAAAAGGAGTATTACAGAAGGTACGTATTGAGAGTAATAATGATAAGACTTTTTTGTTACACCGCTATAACGTTGCGGTAAGCCCATAAATAAGTTACGTTAGACTGGTTCGAATATTATGCAGGGAAGAAGACACAAAGGAATGGTGTTCGGTAGAAACTTAAAGAGTAAAGAGTAGTAACATGTATGCATTTAGAACGAAAATTTTTGGTTGTTGAGCTGTGCTAGTAAGATACAAATGCTTCTATATCTCGTTTTTCTCTTTAAAAGATAGAGCCCTTGCAGACAGAAATGTATTTTTATCGACATTGATCTCCAATGCCGATTTAGTATGCTTAGTGCCCTGTTAATAAATAATGAATAATTACCTATCTTTTGTTGTGAATTATGTTTTAAAAGGATATTTTGAATATCCTTTTAAAAGACAGATTTAAAAATTGAGGTAACCTTTAAAGCTTTTTTAAAATATTTTGACAAGGAATACTTTCGGCTTAGCCTTCACGCAGAGGTACTGTAGATGTAGAAAAGAAATGACTTCACATACTGGTTGAGGTGTACTATTCCCTTCTGGAGTTCAAAATGCCCACTACAAATCTAAGACGCGAAAGGATTCGTAACTTGAACGACAGGTTTGTTAAGGAAGCTAACTAAACTCAACTGTGATATTCAAGATTTTTACAGAATGCGAGTTGGCCGCAAGGAGAATATTTCCAGGTTCGTTGTCAAATTGACCACGTGGAGACAGAGGTGGCCAAGTACCATTTTACCATATTTCATCGCATTTACTTACTTACTTATCCTCTGTGTTATGCTTCTTTGGTAGTCGAGGACATCCCATAGATGCAATCAGACCTTCGTTGAAGCTTTTCCAGTTCTTCTTCTCTCTTGCTTTTTCCCTTAGGCTCTGGAGCTGTTTTCTGGTACGGAGTTGCCCAAGTCCGGAATTTTTGATGCCTTCACGGATGGTGCTGAGAAGATTTGTAGAGTGGCGTCCTATTCTGGCTTTATACATTGTTGCTCCTGATATGATGAATTCAAGGGCTTTCTGGGTGGGGGTGTTGATGTCCATGCGTAGGACATGACCTAGCATAGACCATCTTCGCTTTGCTACTAGTGTAGATATAGGATCCGTTTGGCAGATTTTATACAGTTCTTTATTACTGATTACGCTTTTGGGCCATAGGTGACCTGTTATCGTTCGCAAGTGTTTACGGTGGCATATATCTATTTTATTCATCATAGCTTTGTTGGTAGCCCAACTGTCGCAATTATATAGCATGATGGAGAGGCAGTACGCGTTATAAAGTTTGAGTCTGGTTTTGAGCGGAATTTTATTGCGGCGAGACCAGATTTTTGATAATAATTTAAATGCTATGTTGCCTTGGATGCATCTGGCAGAGATGTCTGCTGAACTACATAGCAGGGACCCTAACGTTTTACACTTACGCCAGTTTTCGCAGCCTCGGATAGGTGTTCCTTCTGGATCAGTTTCAGATATTTCGGCAAGATATATGTGTGTAAACTCAGTTTTACTTTCGTTCATAAATAGATTTTCTTCTTTAAGTTTTTCTGCAGCAATTTTTTGTAATTTTTCCAGAGGTTCTTTTTCTTCATCTAAAAAGTCGATATCGTCTGCATATTCCATTTCCAGTGGCATACCAAGGCAAGAAACGAGAGGATTTGGTCTGATGGAGCTATTTCTTATTTTTCTTAGAGCGTGTGAGAGATAACATGTGAATAATACTGGTGATAAACCATCTCCTTGAGGTGATCCTATGGAGGTTTCAAATGAATCGGAGAGTGCCTTTTTTATTCGAACACGAAGAGATGTTCCTGATAGTAGTATACGCACAAGTCTTAGTTCGTCTTCATTGCATCCTGCGTGTATAAGAATCTCGAGTATACGTTTGCGTTTGATGGTATCAAAGGCTTTTGACATATCGATACCCATCTTGTGGAAGTCCCATTTTCTAGCAAGAACGACGGATGTTAACATGCGTTGTGCCCAGACGATGTCGGCACAGCTTCTACCTATTTTGAATCCGCTTTGATGTAATCCTGTATATTTGTCTACTTTATCCCTTATTCTATTCAGAGTAATGGTGGATAAAATTTTCCTTGTGCTGTTCAGTAGTGTGATCGCATTTACTTGTGAACTATGTATCAGACTCCTTTTTCGAAGCTATTTTGGACTAAATCAACACATTTGTCACAGACTTTCGATCGCGATTTGAAAATATGCAAGCTTCCGAGTTTCCAAAATGGTCGACACAACTGTTTTTAGTTTCTCCTTAAAGTTCATAAACTTTCGCTAGAGGAAATGACAGAAAAGCCGGACTCAGTGCGAGTCTTTTGCAAGACATAGTCACATTTTTTGTGACTGTGCAACGAAGTGGAGCAAAAATATCGCACAGCGTGTTTAGAAACACAAGGATACCTATGAGTGTTTTTTTGTCTTATTAATTGGAATATGGCTTAGTGCCTTGACCGGTATTTTTTCAAAGTGAGAACCAGACGGGATACTTCCAGAAGGGAAGGCTTGAGCTCGAATCGAACCAAACTGCAGCTTTAAAGTGCTACACAAGCATCAGCAGTGTAGTCTCTTGATCATCTAGGTCAATTCCTAGTTTGTGTCCTTGCGGCCTCTTGAGACGATGGAATAGCCTTCGGATTGTTTTAGTAGAATTTACAGCGTCTGTGAGTGAACACTTCGATCTGACAGTGGCAGTCTTTTCTTCATGTTGTACAGAGGTACTCAGTGTCTTGTTGATTCATTGATGTGATTTTTCAGTGTTGATGTCTCGCCTCGTACTTCGTTGACCGCTTTATTTCAGCTATTTTGCTAAAGATGATGCGTTTTCATCTGTTGGAGCCGTGGACGATTAACTTTTTTAGAATAATAGTTAGTTCCAACTGTTTAGGATATTCCTACAGCTACTCCTTTTTAAACGAAAGCACCACCGCCATTTATTACTGTGATATAACTAACCATTAACAATTCCCATCGGTCACACATTGATGTTTGACATATTGTTCTAAAGAGAACCACAGACAAATAGGTAAATTTAGTGTCAAACAAGGATTCTTGTGTGATACCACGCGTCAAACGAAAAGCCCTGTAGCAGCAATGATCTTTTTGTAATACACCTTTTTCTTAGTGAAACAGTAATATTTAGATTAAGAATGAGGCTTCAAGATCATTTAGTTCGTGATCAAATATGAAATACTCTGCCATACGAAAATATGTTGAGAAACAAATGCTTTTACTGTCAAGCTAGGGTAAATGCAAACAACTTATTGGCAGCCAATTAATTAATTAGCTAATAAGCTTTCACACCAGGTTAATTTTTCATTACAAGAAATAACAATACTATAACCCACGTATTGCTAACTTTTTCTGCATTTTCAACTAAAATGTTAGGAACAATATTTTATTATTGTTTTTGAGGTTAAAGACACGTTTTGTTTGAACTGTCAGAGTGTGATGTTGAATGTTGGCACTATTTTTAGTGTTAATTTGCTTTTTTTATTAGCACATTGATGAAGTTCAAACTCTTACTTACATAAAGACATGAGTTATTTTTTAACTTACGTCAATTTTTAAGTGCAACAGTCCAGTTACATTTCCCCCCTTGTAATTGTCTTCCACAGACAGCCGGCCAACAAGAGCCTGAAACTGGCAGGAAGAGTACAGCAGCATCACTGGTAGGTTGGCTCACTAACCCTTACATTTTTGCTTTGGTTTGTAGTGTTTCCATTTGTAAATGATAATTTACATGAGTTTGTTCATAGAGTACATATGGTTAACGCCCTTTGGTGGGTTTAAGTTCAAGCCTGATTTGAGCTATTAATTCCGATCTTGCCACACCAATGAATTTTGAAGTCCACAGGAGTTTACATTATTTCATCTTACCTTTCTTTTTAGGTCGCAGTGTAGTTTTTCTTTAAACACGTTGGAAGTTTTAAAACCAGTCAGACATTTATCGAACATTCACCATATTGTTGTCCCAAAAGTATGTTGCGTCTATGATATACTTTTAAAAGCAATTTTGAAACTTTAATAGTCAATAGAACAGCTTGATTGATTAAAAATAGGAATAACGTACGGCAAAGTAACGTAAATTTAGTATATTTGCTGGGTTTGTTTTAAGATACACGTGTTTGGTATACTTTTACCAGCACGAAATTGTGACAGACCGAGAAGCTAAAATTTTAAAATGCGCTGGCGATAGCCAAAATGTAATGGATGCGTAAAACTGCTTAACATATTGTTCTCACGAGACATTGTTATTCAGCTGAAATGCAGTTTTTACCAGACATAATAAAACCTCGACCGAAGAATAAGAATAAAGACTGCTGGAGAGAGTCTGCTACCGGGAAATTAATTTTCGAATGTAATGGTGGTTTTGGTCTGGTATTGCCCACGCCCTCCACCGTTGTAACAACTGCTGATTTTGACTGGTGGATTTAGTTTCTTATAAATCAGGTATCTTACACAATTTTTAATTCTGTCGAATTTTTATTCAGATATATCGCCACATGCACATTTTTGAAATAGGCGTTCTTTGTCATACGTCCATATCTTATTTTCCGCTGTACCTAGTAATGTCATGTATCGTCGCCTAGCTGTCAATTATTATTATTATTATTATTATTGTTATCATCATGACCTTTGTATTTCTCATGGGAAAAGGGTCTCTTTAATCTGATTGACAACCCTCGAAGGATGATGCTGGATGAAAAATCTCGTGATAGTGTCACCACATCACCACTTATCTTTTATAGAAGCCATATGTGGTAGACAGTGGCTGCTGCCACTCTGTTTAATACCACCCTATCATCAGAGGGCTCAGTTAGTTGGTATGGTGATGGTCTGCGTGTGGTGGTTTGGACATCTGCTTCTATTTTTAGGGGGTTTTTATGACAATTTTAATCACGAAAAAAGCTGACCTTCAGTTTCCATATCCGAGCGTATAGACTCAAGATATGTTAGTTTTGGCGCTACACAGACTCCGAAAACCCTGTCATTTTCAAAAAAATACTCTCTCACTCGCTTTGAGCCAAGGTCTTTGTTCGAATTTTTCTTTTTTAAAACCTTTCCTCCATTCTGCCCATCCCCATATTCTTGCACTTTGTGGGACAAGCCTTCATAACCTTAATCACAGCCCTAATCACAGGCTTTATCAAAACCTTAATCTTGTAATCTTCATGTTGATGGCTGTTTACTTTTGTTTTAACTAGAGTACAACTCATCTTGCTATCTATGCTCGACAAGATTTTCCAGCTGTTGGATAACAAGAACTTGAGCTTAAAGAAAAGATTTTAATGTGTTTAAGATTTCCTCATCGTCAAACCATATGCTACCTATTTAACTAGTATCGTACTCCCTCTTCTGATTCTTGTTAAGTTATTGAGACAGAAACAGAATCCATTGATCGCGCTCTTGACAAATATGACATCGCTAACATCTTTGTCTCTGGCGACGTAAATGCTTATCACATGACGTACTTGACTTATTTTAATATGACTGAGAGACCTGGAGAAGTTATATACAGCTTCACTCTTGCCTATAATCTTGTGCAGCTCTTTGTTTTTCCCACAAGATTCGCTGATTTGGAAGATCTCGCTCCACAAATGACCTTTTGATTATAATCACGGAGCATATTTGAAAGTTTATGGACGTGCTAGGTGAAGGACGTGCTATAGATCTTGATATTCCCATGATACTGTATACTTCATACGGTCTTTGGAATTATTTAGTCCATTCGCACAGATCGTACAATGTATGTCACACTGGGTAGAAATACAGCTGATCCGTATTCCCTGAACGCTGTCGTTTGTCAAGGCCTTCTTTACACCAATAATCTTCCAGGTAACTTGCTTCAGCTCAACAACATCTATGCTGATGATACTACCTTGTACCCTGACTTTACGCACAAGGCAATTCAACAGGGTCATGTTTAAGTTGTTTAGGTTGTCCAGGAATGGGGAAGGAAGTGACTCCTTTCTTTTAATGGGGCATAAAACCAACTGTCGTTCATTAGAAAACCGAGTTTATAGCTTCAATATTCAAGCACAATTTTTCTCGTGTTAACTCTGGCGAGGGTGCTTGGTTTGTCTTTTTCTCCAGATTCCAGATATTTATTTAGGTTCTTATATTCAACCTATTGATTGGTCTTCTTCGAAAATGTGTTTTCTTCGTATCCTGCTAAAGAATACCTTACAGATAAAGTTATGTTGTATCTCTATAAAGCTACTATCTGCCCTTGCATGAAATACTATTGTCATATCTGGAGAGTTGCACCCTCATTTTATCTTGATGCTCCTGTTCCATTTTAGAGATGTGTTTGTCACGTAATAAGTCCTTTACCAAATGCATTTTTCAGATCTAAAAGAGAAATTACTAGGTGGCGTAGATAAGTGCGAGCCTTCTATATAACCTGAGTCATCATTGCTGTATGTTCTAAAGTTCCCGAGATCTTAGACATTGGGCTTTTCTGAATCTGATGTTTAGCGAGTTTAACCGTAAGGAATTCAAATATAGAGTCTGCCAAGGAGGACGTGAAAACCTTTAATTGCACAGTTATAAGAGAGATTGGCCTTAATTTAGAAGGGTCATTGCAGTTACCCTTTTTATGAATTAAAATCGTACAGGCTTTTTTCCACTCAGGTGGAATCTCGTGAGGAAAGACCATAGATAGGGGCATCGTTTAAAAGAAATTATAGATATTTCGTTTCTAATCCGTTATTTTTTTAAATCTGTTCAGGCATTAATTCTAAAGTGTCTTTTTCAAAGCCGGAAATTTGTCTACAATTCCGTTGGTGGACCTTTTAATCCTTTCCAAATTTTATCGGAAGTTATGGCATTACAGGAACACATGTCGTTATTGTTTTCCCTTATCAATGGAATGTTCTTGTCTCCATTGGAATCAATAATATTTTCCGGTAATCTCTCCTCTAACACCAAGTGAAGCATTCAATGATTAAAGTTCCTTTCCACAGAAACTAGAAACCACAAGCAATACAGAAAATCATCGAATACTCAGTTAAAACATTTTTCAATAAAATCCTTGTGTGACAAGTTAATATCAAATTATGTTTTTATTGAAAATTAGACAAAATTTTCTGATTAAACGAGAGCCGGCACTTCTCAACAGTTTTATAATAATGATAGTAATAATTGTTAAACTTCACATGATTTGTTATCAAACAAAACATTTGCTTTTTTGTACAGTAATAGTCTCCGATTCAGGGATTTTACTTGACGTTTGTGAGTTATTCATCATCATCATAATAATAATAATAATAATAATAATAATAATAATAATAATAATAACACTAATAATAATATTTCTAATAAAAGGTATTTTTGAATAGTACGGCACGTCTACTAAGAAGAGCAAGTAAAGCAGATCATTTGAAACCAAACCATTTCCTTTTTGTGTGTTGTTTTTGTAAATGTATTTAATTCGTGAAGCTCTGACGATGATTGTTTGGTGAATCAATTTTGTTTTTGGTTTGGTTTCTTTTCTTTTTTTTTCTTTTATTTTGTTTTCTTTTTTTTGTTTTGTTTTGTTTTGTTTTCGAAACCTTATTTAAACCAACCCACAAATTAAAGATCGGGATACTCTGGACTTTATCGAAAGCACCCAAGAATATTTTGCAGCGACACGCGGGGATATACTGCGAGAACTCAGTACTACTAGGCAAACGCCCATTGAAGAAAGAAAACCATTCCCAAAATTGATTAAAAAATTAAACTTTTTAACGTTACTCTGAAGAAAATCTTGAAAAGATAGAGAATATGATATTGCCTTAACAATAGCTTACATTCAACTACAAAAGCTGCCACTCGTGATACCGGTATTAAAATTATGAAGAGCAACAGAAAATACACTTAGAAAGCTCCAAAATGGAAAGTAAAAACAGAAAGAAATGGACTCTCTGCGGGCAAAGATATCAATATTAGGAAAATTAAATAGAATACAACAGTAAAAACCAGAAAAAGTAGACGGATTAAAAAGAAATGCAATGCCACAGGCCAGTCATCAATTGACACCACTAAAGGAACTCCGAAACAGCGAATACACGTTAAATCTCAGCAGTTACGACGATATGATAATAGGAGTAAATTTTATAGACAAAACAATACCTTAAAAACAGGTGCTAAAACGTTTTACAGAGAATTAGGCAAACGTAAAATCGAAGTAAAACGAACACCGGAACATGATAAGGTTGAAGAATTTTGGATGAATATTTGGGGAAGGGAGGATAATTTTAATGCTGAAGCAAGTTGGGTAAAGAGAGAGAGGAAGAGCGAATAAAAGAGACCGAAGGTTTGGAATAGATTGACATCACGGTTGAAGAATTTCGAGCAGCACTTGCAAAGTCCCATAAATGGAAATCTCCAGGTATAGATAAATACCAAACTTTTGGCAGAATTCCTTATCTGAAACCCATATGAATCTAGTGCAATCATTTAATTAAATCATGATTAATCTTGAAGACATAGCACCTTGGTTAACTGAGGGAAATACTTACCTTTTACCAAAGTTTGATGATACACAAAATCCAAAAAAATATCTTCCAGTTACCAGCCTCACCACTTCCTTCAAAATTTTAACATCGATTATTACTGATGGAATGTTCAACTTCCTTGAAAACAGTGACATTCTTCCCCTTGACCAAAAAGAGTGCAAGCGAAGCCTTTGGATGTAAAGGCCAACTCTAAATCAACAAAATAATTTTAGAAAACTGCAAAAGGAAAAGTAAAAAGCTCACCACAGCTTGGATAGATCACTGCAAAGCTTTTGATAGTGTACCCCATGACCGGATACTAAAACGTCTTGACATTTATAAACTCTCCAACTTTCTGAAGAACAAGATAGCTGCTTGGAATAAGCGTCTTCTTTTACATTNAAGAAACTTTGAAACAGCGAATACAGGTCAAAGCTCAGCGACTACGCCGTTACGATAAAAGAACTAAATTTTATAGACAAAATCAAACATTCAAGACAGACGCTAAAAAGTTTTATAGAGAATTAGGTAAAAGTAAAATCGAGGTTAAAGAACCGCCAGAACAAGATAAGGTTGAAGAATTCTGGACAAATATCTGGGGTAAAGAAAAGAATTTTAATGCTGATGCAAGCTGGATAGAAAGAGAAGAAGAGAGAGTGGAGGAGATTGAAGGTCAGAAATGGATTGACATCACGGTTGAAGAATTGCAAACAGCACTTACAAAGTCCCATAAATGGAAATCTCCAGGTATAGATAAATACCAAACTTTTGGCAGAATTCCTTATCTGAAACCCATATGAATCTAGTGCAATCATTTAATTAAATCATGATTAATCTTGAAGACATAGCACCTTGGTTAACTGAGGGAAATACTTACCTTTTACCAAAGTTTGATGATACACAAAATCCAAAAAAATATCTTCCAGTTACCAGCCTCACCACTTCCTTCAAAATTTTAACATCGATTATTACTGATGGAATGTTCAACTTCCTTGAAAACAGTGACATTCTTCCCCTTGACCAAAAAGAGTGCAAGCGAAGCCTTTGGATGTAAAGGCCAACTCTAAATCAACAAAATAATTTTAGAAAACTGCAAAAGGAAAAGTAAAAAGCTCACCACAGCTTGGATAGATCACTGCAAAGCTTTTGATAGTGTACCCCATGACCGGATACTAAAACGTCTTGACATTTATAAACTCTCCAACTTTCTGAAGAACAAGATAGCTGCTTGGAATAAGCGTCTTCTTTTACATTAATCGGGAACTAATCAGTATAATAACGTCAGAATTAAACGAGGTATTTTTCAGGGAAACTCCCTTTCTCCCCTTCTATTTTGTATGTCTTTGATTCCTTTTTCTAACGAATTGAATAACACTGACTATGGGTATAAGATCGTTGAGAAAATTACCAATCACCTTTTTTCTTTGGATGACCTGAAGTTATTTCCCAATAATGATCGTTAATTAAGTCTCCTTACTACTGTAAAAGAATTCATTAACGACATCGGCATGGACTTTGGCTTGGACAATTCCCCCCAAACGATTTTTCTTAGAGGCAAACTCTCTCAGACTTAATCCATAAATCTTGACAATAACATTACCATTAAAGCGTCAGATCCAGACTTTCCACGGTCAGTATGTTCTTCGGAGTCGCAACGCAGATGTTGACCAAAACGCTACCCACCAGTGACTCCGAAGTTCAAGTCTTAAACCAGAGACGGAAGGCTTCATAATCGCAGCTCAAGACCAAAGCCTTTTCAGGGAAAACTACCAGGGAAACATATTACGCAATGGTGCAGACCCCAAGTGTAGATTCTGTGATCAATCCATAGAGACTATTGATTACCTCGTCTCCAGATGCCCTGTACGTGCCCCTAGCAAATACGTGAAGCGGCATGACCGTGTAGGAGAATATATTCATTGGGGAATATGTCGGTACTATTAGATACCCGTACATTCAAATTGGTATGAACACAAACCTTCACCAGTCCTCAGCCCAGAGGATGTTACGATTCTTTGGGATTTGCCGATCAACATTGAAAAGACTATCCAAGCCAACAGACCCGACATAGTAATCAAAGATCGAAAACCATAAGCATACACCTTGATAGATATGAGCATTCCAAGTGACAGAAACATTGGCGTGAAAGAGTTTGACAAACTTAGCAAGTATAAGAACTTGGAAATCAGAATTCAAAGAATGTGGAAACATAAAACCACAACAATCCCGCTAATAGCAGGTGCATTAGGGACGATAAAAAAAGGTACACAAAACTATTTAGACAATATACCTGGGGAGCCACAGCTTCAAGAAATTAAAAAAATTGTCATAACAAGTACACCTCACATCTTACGTAAAACCCTTTCAATTTAAGTATTCAAAAATTATTTTTTTGTCGGCTCTCCCTAGACAATTTTGTACTTTCTTTTTAAACGAACTTTTGAATTAATTTTTTAAAATACTGTTTTTACATATATTTTTATACTGATTTTGTCCTGAATTTTTCGCTTTGCCATTTTTGATGTTCCTGTTTTGTATTCTTATATGTACGTGTCTTGTATTATTTATTGTCCGCCATACCACATAAATTTTGTTCAACCTGTCTACTAAATGTTCCTAAAAACGTCTCCAAAAACCTTTGTTTGTCCTAGGTCACTGGAAGTGGGAGTCACTCGGTGAACAATTGTATCAAATACCTAACTTTATGAAAATTCTAAATAATAATAATAATAATAATTATAATAATAATATAATAATAATAATAATAATAATAATAATAATAATAATAATAATAATGGGCTCTTATTGCTCCACCACTCAATAATAATAATAATAATATGAAATGGAATGGTTGTCAAAATGTGATTTGAAGGTTGGTACAGAAGCCTTGATTTGTGCCGCACAAGAGCAATTCATCAGGACAAATTATGTGAAGTATCACAATAATAGAACGGCTGGAAGCCCCCTGTGTCGATTGTCTGGTCAAACAGGTGAAAGTATCCAACACATTGTAAGTGCATGCCAGAAATTAGCTCAGAAGGAGTACAAGAGGCGTCATGATAACGTAGCGAGAAAGATCCATTGGGATATATGCAAGAAAAGAGGACTGGAATGCAGTAAGAAATGGTACGAGCATTCCCCTGAAGGAGTTTTGGAGAGTGACGATGTAAAGTTGTTGTGGGATGTAAATATCCAGTGTGATAATGTGATTGAAGCAAGAAGGCCAGATTTAGTCTTGGTAGAAAAGAAGGAACATACGGCAATAATCATTGACATAACAGTACCGGCGGATGCGAACGTGGCAGAGAAGGAGAAAAAAAAAGTAGAAAAGTATCAAGATCTGAAAAGAGAAATAAAAAGACTGTGGAAACTGAAGAAAGTAGAAGTTGTCCCTATTGCTATTGGAGCTCTGGGATCTGTGACCAAAGGATTTAAAAAGTGGGTTGAAAAGCTTGGGATTCACTGTAACTTAGGAGTACTTCAAAAGACAACGTTGTTGGGAACAGCCAGGATTTTGCGAAAAGTACTGGAGTTTTGAGAAAGAAAATGCTGGTAGCCCATGGTCATTTGTTATGACCCGCCTGTCAGCATAGAACTCGGCAATAAAAACAGCCAGACACAAAATGTGAAAAAGATGATGATAATAATAATAATAATAATAATAATAATAATTAATAATAATAATAATAACAATAATTTAAACAATAGCATTCACGAACAACCAAATACCTTAAAAAATAAAATAAAGTAAAATATGTCTGCTTTGTATCTGTGATTACAAAATAATAATAATAATAATAATAATAATAATAAATAATAATAATAATAATAATAATCGCCCTGGGTATGACGTTAAAATGCATCCGGTTGTGGAGTTTCGACGTAGACGAATGAGGTTACCCTTTGCCACAACAACCTCCGGGTCACCCTTGGGCAAGGTGTAGTACCTGTTAGCCCTGGGTAGGTGGCGCTCATTAGCCTTGGTTGGCAGTCCACCTAGGAGAAGGAAAACTTTGAATAAAAAGCCTAGCCGCGTGAGCTAGAGATTCCAGGTGGCGTCTGGCGTGGTATACTCAGCTGCTTGGCAGAAAGGGTAAAATGCAACTTTAATGAAATCATAAATGAATACTAGAAGAAATACATCCCGTATCGCTCGTCGCGCGGTTAACCAAGAAGCGCGTCCCTGAGGGAGGAATCAGCCTGCTGGGTTCGAAAAATTGGTGACTGAAACTAACTCATCTAATGCAACTCTGTCTTGAAATTCAAATTAGGATATTCCTAACGTGAATCCAGCTGAGACAACATCGCGAACAAACGTGAAGAAAACGAAAAACGTATCATATGGAGTAGAGATGATTATAAGGAAATAATTTATTCCTACTATCTGGCATTAGAAAACCCATCTGAAATCTGCTGCACATTAAGAACTTTTAATATATGGGGAGTGCGTAATGAAAATATTAGACCGTATTTTGATGCAATTAGACTAGCAAATGTCCGTCGTGACGTCATCAAAAATAAAAGACTCACTGATATAGAATTAAACCTGATTAAAGAAACTGTCTGTTCTGAAAATTTAGAGAGCTCATTAAATAGTACAGAGAATTTAATTGAAGATAATGTTGAGGTTCCAGAAAATGTAAATGGAGATGTTAGGGACGTAAATGAAAATACGAGAGTTAAAGTGATTGAGATTGAACTACCGACAAATGATAATATTGTGGCAGTTATGAATAGTACAGAGAATTTAATTGAAGATAATGTTGAGGTTCCAGAAAATGTAAATGGAGATGTTAGGGACGTAAATGAAAATACGAGAGTTAAAGTGATTGAGATTGAACTACCGACAAATGATAATATTGTAATAATACAACACGACAAATGATAATATTGTAATAATAACATTTACCGAGGTGGAACTGAGTCATATTGAAAGGATACGCTCTAATATACTCGAAGAACATGCTAAAGTCAAGTTTACTGAAATAATTGATAGGGAATCCCTTCCAAAAATTCAAAACAGCAAAAAGAACAATGAGAACATTAGAGTGGGTAATGAGGCACTTAAGATGATTTTAGAACTGAAAGACCACGACCCAAGTGATTTAAACCAATTAATATATGCAGCTGCGAAAACTATTACGTCTGAATGTGGAGAAAAGATAAAGAAAAGTAGACAATATGTAAGAAAAAAAACTAAATGGAGGGTTAAATTGGAAAACGAGATAGAAGGAATGCGAGGAGAACTTTCTGTGTTATCGGAACGTAATAGAGGAAGAAATGTTAAAAGTAGAATATGTCGCAAACTCAAAAGGAAATATAAGCTAAATAGGGATAATACAAGTGAAGTCATGGAGACTGTAAAGCAGAAGATGCAGGCGAAAGTGAAAAGGATGCAAAGATTTGAGAAAAGAATAAAGTTCTATAGACAAAATAACACTTTTAAGACAAACCCCAAGAAGTTTTATAGGGAAGTAGGTAAAGAAGAAATTAAAACCATTAAAGCACCGGAGATTCAAGAAGTCGAACAGTTTTGGAAGAACATCTGGAGTAAGGAACAGCCTCATAATGAAGAAGCTGAATGGACTAAAGAAGTTGAATCATCAAATGCAGACATTCCTGTACAGGAATGGAACAATATTACAACTGAGGAGATCAAGAGTGCCCTGAGTAAAGGACAGATATGGAAATCTCCAGGTGTTGATAAAGTCAATAATTTCTGATTGAATTGTCTTGACTCCTCTCATAAAATTATGGCCCAACAACTTCACAATTCCTCAACAATCCCGAGAAATGTCCGCAGTGGCTTTCTGAAGGCACTACATTTCTATTATCGAAAACCAACAAGACAAAAAACCCAAAAAAAACTACAGACCAGTTACCGGTTTAAGTACTACATACAAATTACTTACTTCAGTTATTACCCATCGAACTTATTCGTTTCTTGAAGCAAATAGCTTATTTCCCAAAGAGCAAAAAGGTTGTAAACGTGGGTCCTATGCCAGAAGAGATCAGCTACTCTTAGACAAGATGGTTTTGGAAAGCTGTAGATCGAAGCATAGAAACCTAAGTGTAGCATGGATTGATTACAGGAAGGCATTTGACAGCGTTCCACATAGCTGTATTTTGAAATCACTTGAGCTGTACAAAGTGTCTCCAGTAATTGTCAATTTCATACGAAGTAGAATGAATTTGCAATTTAGTAGGATTTGGAAAACAATTCTTTCTTTAAGCTATGAAAACGGAATCCGTAAATCCCATCGCATTAACATAAATTGTGGTATTTTCCAAGGAGATTCTTTGTCTTCCCTTTTCTCCTGTATCCCCCTTTTCCCACTCTCGAAACTGCTTAATGCAACAGGCTGTGGTTACAAAGTTAATGGTAAAGTTTTAGATCACTTATTTTACATGGACGATCTAAAGCTGTTTGCGAAGAATGATAGCGAACTTGAAGGGCTGTTGCAAACTGTCAAGACTTTTAGTAATGACATCGGTATACCATTCGGATTGGATAAATGTGCTGAAGCATCCTTTAAGATAGGAAAACTAGTACAGTCAAGTGGCATAGAATTAGACGAGTATGAAACCATAAAAGAACTTGAACCTGGAGAAGTATATAAATATTTGGGTATTAATGGAAGTGACGGAATCCAACACAACAGTATGAAAGAGAAAGTTAAAAAAGAGTTCTACAGAAGGGTCAGGTGTATTTTTAAAACGGAGCTTAATTCTAGCAATATAATAGGAGCAATAAATACACTGGCAATTCCAGTCGTTACATATAGCTTCAATGTAATCAATTGGTCTTTAAGCGAGATCCGGAAAATGGATACGAAAGTAAGAAAGTTTATGACTATGTACCGAATGCATCACCCGAAAGCTGACGTGGATAGGTTGTATATCCCCAGGAAAGATGGAGGAAGAGGAATGATGCAATTGGAACTGAGCTATAAAACTATGACAATAGGACTATGTAAACATCTTCAATCAACCTCGGGTTGGATGCTAAAACTGGTGCTTACGCATGAACAGACGAAAGGAGTCCGCTCTATTACTAGCGAAGGTAGAAAGTTCATGCAAGAACTTAAGGTTGACCAAGTTGTATGTGATGAAAGTATGTCTTGCACCAAGCAAGCCAAGATGGTAAAGCAAGCGGCAAAAGATGAAGGATTAAGAGACATAAATCTAAATTGGAAAAACAAACCCCTCCATGGCCAATACCCAAAGCGAATCGATGATGCTGGTGTAGATAAGAAACTCACCCATCAATGGTTACGAAGCGCGGGGCTAAAGGCCGAAACGGAGGGATTTTTACTGACTGCGCAAGATCAAAGTCTTCCTACAAAGAATTTCCAAGCAGAATTCCTTCATAACGGTGCTAACCCTGATTGTCGGTTTAAGATAAATCTTGTACAAATTTTGAATTTAACGTTACAAAAACTGGTCGTTAAAATTGGTTTGCGCCCTTATAGCCTGCTTAATGCTTTTTTCCACATGTTTATTCTGCTCTTTACAATGTGACATCATTCAAGCATCTCATGTGATCAAAGGTGAGTCCTGTTTACCTTTATCAGAATAATTCGCCCCTGCTGATCCAGCCATATTTGACTTATTTCTTTTGTTCTTCTCTTTTGGAGTAACAAGTTATTTTTATACAATCGTACCAGGAAACTCCACGTAAAGCATCGCCCTATATCTTTGAGTGTTTAAGCAAGGTCTTTATGCCTCCATATGACATATTTAATGCGAATAGTTGCTATGATATCATGGTCACCAGCCCACCCTTTTCTTCCCGTAGGCTCATTTAAATGCGAATTCAAATTTATTGCTTTTCATTATTTTGGCAGCTCAAATTTGATGATGACGAACCAACTCAAGGATGTGATGGTAAGAATTCTTGTTATTTAATACAGACAACACTTACAGTTAGGAAAGGTTTTGTGGTACAGTTTGGCCCAGCTTACGTCACTTTTCTTTTCATTTTCCGCCGTTCCAATAAATTAACATCTTTATTCAGTATTGTTCACCGTGAATTGATTATTAGAGATATTAAAAGAACGTTTCATGTTCTAAGCTAACTGGGAAGTATTCGGATACAGCATACTTTTTATATAATACCTTTATATTAAGAAATCTATTGCGCCCAATAAATAGCATATGTTTAATTCTCTGTAAACAATCATGTTGGTAACTTGATATTTTTACAGCTTTTATTGCCAGGAAATTAGAAATTCATTTCAATTGGTGATATGTTTGTGCAGAACAATTTCGGTTCCCCTAAAAAGAGCAACCGATAAAACAGCGATTGGAGCAAAAGAGCAACCGATGAAAGAGCTACGTACAGCATAGAGACTCTGATAAAATAGCAACTATCAAAATAAAGACTTAAAAACTGAATATTCTTTTCCAGACAAGGATTTATTAACATGGGTTAGACCATGGGATTGAAATTATACGTGACATCTTTCAGACGTCCATATTGTTAATGTCACCAGCGATATGACTGTTGATAAAAGTCGTCAACCTGCTATAATTGTCTTTATACCTTTTTGGAATGACTTGTGCCAGGTCGCCCACTTAGTAATGCTGTAGTCGCCCTTCTTTCACCTGCAGCTTTGACCATCTCTGCCACAATTCGTGAAGGACCAGCTGCTTTACCTTTCTTCATTTTCTTTACAGCTTCCCTCACCATTTCTTTCTCAATGAAAATGGCTGGTCCAGATACTGTTTCTACCTCTCCAAGATTTTCTCTGTCCCAAGACAACTCTGTGTTCAACAATCTCTCATAATAGCACTTCCAGGCATTCTTCTTTTCAAGTTCACTTGTTGCAAGTTCTCCATCATCATTCCTGAAGCATTTTTCTCCAATGATATCCTGATTAGTCTTGGTAATCTGCTTAGCTATCTTGAATACTTCATTCTTCTGGTCATCTCTACGCATTATGTCTGGAAACCTTCTTTTCTCGGCATCCATCTTTGCTTTGTAGATTGCTTGCCTAGCTGCTCTCTTGGCCTCCAGATACCTTTCTTTGTTAACTAACCCCTTTTTCCATTGACTCCACAGCCTTCTCTTCTCTTTCACATAATTTTCAACAGAAGTATTCCACCACCATGTCACTCTATGACGTGGAGGCCCTTTTGTCCAGCCACAGACCAAGTCTGTGGCTTTCAAAAGTGTATCCTTGATCTTCTCCCATTGCTCGCCTACACTTCGTAGGTATTTTCCTGGACTATCACCCACAATTCCTTTCACTTGATTTTTAAAGGCCTGCTTTACTTGTCCATCATTTAGTCTCCACACCTTTCTCCTTGGGATATACTTTCTTTTCACTTTATATACTTTCTTAATCCTGAAGTCACAAATTACTGGCTTATGCTGGGTCACAAATTCTTCACCAGGTATCACTTTTACATCTTGCAAATACTTCCTGTCTTTTGTCTTTACCAAAATGTAGTCCACTTGAGTCATAGCTGCCCTGGACTCATAGGTTACCAGATGGCTATTCCTTTTCTTAAAAGTAGCATTTGCCACCAACATGTCCGTGGCAAGTCCAAACTCCAGAATTCTTTCACCCTCCTTATTTCGGTCACCATATCCATTTTTTCCATGGACTCCCGCAAACCCAGATGCTGTTCTTCCAACATGGCCATTTAGATCACCTGCAATAGCAACAACTTCTTTCTCTGCCAGCTTACCAGTGACTGCAATGAGACTGTCATAGAATATACCAGTAATATACCTAAAGAGAACAAACAATTATTTTAATTGGCGTGAATATACTGTTTTTCGATAATTTTCCGATGAAAACCTTTGTTGGGCGCAATTCTATCTGTTGTTCAGTCTGTAAGAAGTGGATCCACAAAAATTGTACTGACATTAAGGGGAAAATCCGCGAAGATCCAAATTTTAAATGTAGAAAATGTTCTGGTGTACTGCTTTCCCCAATCACTTCAGATAGACCTACAGTTTTTCTAAATAACATTGAGTTAGAGACAGTTAAAACATTTTGTTATCTTGGTGATGTAGTTAGTGAAGACGGTTGTTGCTATGATGCTATCACTGCCAGAGTTCGATCAGCTTGGAAGAACTTTCGTGAATTACTGCCTATTCTAACTTCACGTGGAATTTCACTTAGAGCTCGTGGTCATATCTTTAACTCCTGCATTCGCAGTGTATTGTTGTATGGTAGTGAAACTTGGCCGGTAAATGTAGACGATATGAATCGCCTGGTCCGTACTGACAATGCCATGATTAGATGGATTTCGTCTGTAAAACTTTCGGATAGAATTAATATTGCTGAACTTCTGGCTCGTCTTGGCCTCCATAAAATCGTTGAAGTTATTCGTCAACGTAGGCTCCGCTGGTTTGGTCATCTGGTTCGGATGGAAGATGGCATTTGGCCAAAAAAGATACTCTCGTATGAAACTCCTGGCTCTTACCCAAAAGGCCGACCACGCAAAAGATGGATCAAAAACATCACGAAAGATATGAAAGCGTTGAACATCGAGAAAAGACTGGCTCTGGAAAGATTAGCTTGGAGGAGCGCAATAAAACCGAAGAACAAAAAACAAGACCAAGGTCCAAGCCTCATACATGGGGAAGAAGGACGCTAAACCTGGAGTAAGTTAGTAAGTAAGTAAGTTATTGGCGCAAACTGTGCTGAGTTAAAAGTCGCACTTTCTCAAGGAGGGATATTGAAAGTGGATATACAGTACCAATCACACCAAGGAGGCCAAAAATCTGTGATGACATTTAGGTATGGCGTACATTGTATTGGATTTTGGTTCACGGTACGAATGCAAGTTTGAATAGAAACTGGACAGATGAAAACATTGTATAGCAACAACCCCTGAATATTCTACTTTATGGGGTAAACCTATTTTAAATACCCCTGAAGTATCTAGTGAAACATCCTCGGCCACTTATAAGCCATGAGGTTTAAATAAATGACCAACGTTCTGCATGGTTTGTTTATTGCATTATTGAAAATGAATGAAACTAGTTACCCTGATATCATATCTATTATAGTTAAGTGTTGTTGTTGTGTAAGTTGGTGAAGGCATATTGGAAGTGAGCTCGTTCTGGCCTCATGAAACCGGAAACCAGCCTCCCCTCAACACCGAACAAGTGAATTTGCAAAGCCCACAGCAACGCCCCCGCAGTATGCATCTGTGTCCAAATGAGTATGTTGCACCAGGAATATCTCTCCCAACTACAGGGGCGTCGAAGACGCACATTTCCTGGTTGGTTTTTCATTGGTGAGATAGAGCCTACAGCTGTTATCCTACCACATGAGGTTTCCCAGGGTTATTACTGGGTGCCACCCATACATACAAGCAACGACGGCACTGAAAAGCATCAGCAACCCACAGGCAAGGCAGGTCGGTTTGGAAAGAAACCAGAAACAATAAACCTTCACTTGCCACCGGGGGAAGCACCACTTCCAGAAAGATTCTCCAAATCGACGACTAACCAGATTCGAAATCACATGAACGACGTGATCGATTTATTTCGTGGTACGGAAGAACAGCTTGAAAAATGAAGGCTATTCGTTACCAACCAGTGAGGAAAACCTGGCTAATCAGCAGCCAGGAGTCACCACGTGGAGGTTGCCTTCTTGAACACCCATAGCTAAGTGTATTTTGACACGGTTTAAGGGCAACATGGATATTTTTACAGCAGTCTCATTTTCACTATTTGAGGTACAAACTGTTTGTTACTTGGATGAAATTCCCATTTAAGGTGGTTAAAATTCATTTTATTTAACGTTACCGCTACCTACTTTTTGACATGGATTATGATTCACCTTTCCGATTTCAGTTTGGTGTGAAGTCCAGGGATTTGACGCTGAGCTACTTTGGACAGTTTAAAGACTCCGCTTTTATTATTGAAAGTAATAGGACTTTATGGGTGGTTGGCAGAAGACTGATACAATGATATAAAGTTTTTCTTTGTGTAACAGGAAATGGCACATGTTTTTATTTCTTTTACTTCTTCCGTAAAAACAACATTTCTTGTTTCTGAATAAACCTTTTTACAGGATTACAGCTGCTGGTACTTATTACCGATATACCAGCCTAACCAAAACTCATTTGTTTTCAGGTATGAATCTTCAGGCAGCAGCGGCACATGGTGATGTTCTAGCTGGTTCACAGGAAAACCCCGCGCTATCCTCGAAACAGCCAAAAGCAGATCAGTTAAACTTTGCTGCATGGAGAACGTAGGCTAAGAGTTTCACATATCTAAGGGTCTATTTAGTTGTAGAGCAAAAAGTGATAAAGCCTTTTTTGCACCATTGCCTTTGTGTTGCGTCTATTTTTCACTACACGTTAACGCAACACTGAACTGGTATCTTTCAGATGCTGGCACTGGCTTGTAACGATTGTATAATAAGGATAACATGTGTATTAGCAAGTATTCTTTCCAGTTTTGTATATGACTCACTCATGGTGATGTAAATACTCGTTGCAATGGAATTAAAACTCATACTATTAAAAATGAAGGTGTATAGAACGTAGAGAATACCTTTTGATCAATACCTTCTCAGTTGTATTTTATCTTTTTCTCGGTGTAATTTCATTCAACTCCAGGCGCCGTTATGGAGACTGCTGTGGAAAGTATTCGTTGGCAATATCCTATACAAAATAGTCACAGAAACCATATTATAATAAAAGTGACAATAAAGTTTCCTTTAGTGATGCGAGATAGTATAGTGAAACTGTTTTTAACTTTTACATTCTATTTTGCAACGTCGCTTTTTTTGTCTTCTTTGTGTATTCCCATTATTAACTGACATTTTCTGAGCTATCAGCTATTGCTGTCAATGAAAACTGCTTACTCTTTGTAGTGTAGTCAGCATCATTGGGGCCTTTTTTATTTGATTAGTAATATTGATTTAAAATACTAAGTTTTTGAATTGATCATAGGCGCTACAGTATTGTCGGGGTAGCTCCAAGAAAAGGCCAAGGAGTTCATGCAAAATAACAAAATCAACATCTGTATTAAGAGGTTGCTTTGGTCGTCCAAACTTGGGTATGGAGCCTGTTCACATGATGAATAATGCGTCCCTGTCAGTGGGTTGAAATATTTTCTAACATAAACGGAAAAGTTTATTAAATAGATCATGGAAGCGTGATAGGTAGGTCAGAAGCTCGACAGCGTCATTTTAAAGACGTTTGATGAAAAGAATCTCACAATACAAGATTAAATGATTCAGAAAGGATCTTTTATTTAAGAAAATTAAACAGCTACGGTTTTTTTAGCTTAATGGAAATTATTCTTTTATTCAGTAACAGTAGATATTATATTGACTCTTATACTCGCAAAATCCATCTGTCAAACTGGAACGATCTCGTATTTTTAAACCTGACGATTGAATTTGCGAATAGAAAATACTTTTTAAAGCCCGGTTACATACCCATAAGGAGCCCAATGGCCTTGAGACTCCGCAAAGTCCACTGGTACATGTTGTACTTACCAGGTTCCTGAAGAAACACCATATATTCGTACTATTCCTTAGTGTTGGCTGAGTGCGCAATTAGGGGCACCTGCTTCTTAGATACAAATAACAAAAAAGGTCATTCATTTCTCTGAGTGTGACTCGGTGTGCCTCAATCCGACTTGCTCCTTCATAAACAGAGACGTCTTAAGAAGAGATAGACTTTGCAATATCTTCCTCTCAAGGCATTTTTACATCTGATGAAGCAAAAAGAAACTTTTGCTTTGGGTGTAAGGACAGGGGATAATATGTTCAGGGAACAGGTCTCATTGCCGAGGGAAGGTTGAGGTATTTGATCTATTTTTAAGGGAAAAGCTATCAAACCAGGTTTTTCTTGTACAAAAATTATCTACAAGGCTTCATGGCTCTCTCCGTGCAATCAGAACAAAGCTGAAGGGTGCTTTCTTACCTTTAAGTCATACAGTTACCCCATTGTAGCGAGCTTTACAACAGATAGGCACTCCCCTGGATTTGTAATGATTTTTAATTTTACAGTTAAAGTAATGAAAGTAAACAGTTTTCAAAAGGGTGAATAATTGTTCCGCGCTGTGCAACTGTAGTGAAATCCCCATACACAAAATGAACATGTCCTGCTGATGCATCCTCGATGTTTTGAGATTAACTAGAACAATTGGATAGATATGTTTCATCTTGCAAAAATCTGGGGTAGTGAGTGGGATTGGTTATATATATATATATATATATATATATATATATATATATATATATATATATCCCATCAACAGATGAACAAATATAATTGCAGAGTGCTCAATATTTACTAAAATAGAGCCAATCTAAGTTAAAATTTTATTTCAATATTTCTGATGAAAGTGCATAACTGAGTTTCTTGCTTGCGCATTCATCAGATGAACACATAAAAAACTGCTAAAAATCTCTGCACTTATTTTAAGTTGATAAAGTAATTAAAAAGTCATTAAAATTTGCAATGGTCTGGTGGGACGGATTTGTATTTCTTCAAAAGGTGTTTATTGACGTGTCGACATGTAGAGATTAGTTCGGATCTTTTGTTTAATAGTTTCCATTTGGACGTTATCATGTGGAATTTCTCTGTCAGACAGAGGTTGCATGTTTTGCTGTCGTTGACATACGTGGGCATGGTCGATCACTTTCCACTTCAAAATTGGTGTCATGTTCTTGTTTTGCAAATTCCAGACATATTTCGAAAGTTTTGTTGAATTAGCTTCATGTTCACACTTGAAGGAATTCTTGTGCAAATACCATCTTTCTTTGAACGTTTTTTCGGTTAATCCAATGCAGTTCACACCTTCGTCGTTTTCTGATGATTTGATGGTACACTGGCAGATGACGTGTTTATCACGACAGTTTCATTCAACGGGCAAGAATCCTTGTTGCGACAATTACACGGATCGATTTTCTTGTTTGTTTCTTCTGTTAGTATTTTTTTGTTGTGTGACGTTATGATGCTGGATATATTTGGTAGACAGCTGTAACTAACCTGCAAATTGTTTCTGTTAAACAGTTTGTGCAATCTGTGCTTTTGGGGGAAGTATTTATCGATAAGTTTCAGAAATCTTTTGGCGACATTTGTTGTCATGTTCAGGCTAAAAGGTGGGTTGAAACAAATTATTCTCCTCGATCTGGACCTGGTTTTTGATACTGGTTTTTTGTTGTAATCAATGCTGTCCTTACAGCCACTACTACGTACTGCGTTGTTGAAAAACGGTGCTGCACGGTCGAATATGTTTTTATTTGAAGAAATTGCTGTTGATTCGTTCTGATATCATGCTTGGAATACGTTTAATTATATTTGGGGGGTGGTTAGAATGAATGTTGACGTATATGGGTTCGCTGTTAGGCTTCGAGCAGGGTTGGAATGTACCAGTTGTGAGATTAAGGCTAATGTCTAGGAAATCAACGACTTTTAAGGTTGGTTTTAATTGTTATTCTCAATCCAGATGTGACCTTAAACAGTCTAACAATGCCCTTCTTAATGCATTCTGACATTGGACCACTAACGTTGTGAAAACAACAGAGGCCGTCGTCCCGGTATAATCCACTGGTTTCTGTACCATATACTTCACTCAAGTTGTGCAAAATAAAGATTCCCACATTTGTGGAGCATATGCGCATACCACGCTGACCATTCCTTCTTCTGTGGCAATCTTGACACATATACTCTACTACTTACTCTTTTTACCTCTTAACACATTGGCTTTGATATCTTCGCTTAGAATGATTCCTACTCCATTCTTCCGTTTTTCAACCCCAAAGTAAATCAGCTTGAATCCTTCACCAATCTCCCTTGATCTGTCACCCTTCCATTTAGTCTCTTCTACGCACATTATATCAATCTTCCTCCTTTTCATGACATCAGCCAATTCCCGTCCCTTTCCTGTCATACTACCTACATTCCATGTTCCCACTCGCATCTTCCTGGTCTTCCCTAACTTCTTTAACCGCAATCGGGACCTTGGCGGTACCCCTTGTCCACTTCCCACAGCATCCGGGGGCTGACGCTGCGCGTCGCTTGTAGTGTGGGACGCCCTATCCGTATTATTCAACTGGCCGAGATTCATTTCATTTGAAACTTGCCAGCACAATTTTCGGAAGCTCGCCTAGTCTTTGGTCGAGAGACCCACTCACAAGACAGTGAGTTGCCGTTTAACCCATGGCAGGGGCAGTACAAAACCATTCCCAGGTAGGACCTTGGTACTAGCTCTTGATTAAACCTGGGTGTACCGTTGACACTTCAGTGTTCCTCTGCCACACTCCAGCTCCAATGCTCCTACTACAGCATCTTCCCCTTTTAACCCGCGGTCGGGGTAGAGTTAGTGAGTGTCGGGACGTGTCCACACGTTGGTGGGCCCAGCACACTGCACCTTGAGGAGGAAGGGAACACTCGATATTCGGGGGCTCTACTCCGCCCGGTGGTATTTGACCCACGGCACCTTATTCCGGTCTTATTCGGTGCAATCCCCAATGATCTGAGGACTTCCCCCATCCGCCACCCGGGGGACGCGCCACTACGCTAATACCACAAGCGCGTGGTGTGTGTAGCGCGCCACAGGATAACACACACGTGTTGAGTACGACGGAACTTTTATTTCTTAATCTTCGTTTCATACAACATTGTAGAACTCCTTGTAAGTTCCTAATTTCCGTCGTACTCAACACGTGTGTGTTATCCTGTGGCGCGCTACACACACCACGCGNACTCCTTGTAAGTTCCTAAGTTCCGTCGTACTCAACACGTGTGTGTTATCCTGTGGCGCGCTGCAGTGAAAACTCTTTCCACGTTCCTGTGGGTAGCTAAAACTTTCTTATTTCTTATGCATGCTTAGCACCACTTGCTCAGATGGTGACTTTACAAGCGCTGACTTTGGCCCAACTGCAAAACTGCTTGCGGGAACAAAAGGGTGAATCATCAATTTCCATGCATCAACGGTTCCACACCCTATAACATGACAGCTAAAACCAATCAACAGGTAATTAACCGCTGGTCAACCGGAACAGACACCGTGACAAGCTACCTACTTTCCACAATCAACAACAACAAGTGACCCGGCACAACAAGTCAACCGGCACAAATTATGGCCTTGACCATCTCACACGTGCCTGCCGTTACAGTGTGATTTTATATATATATATATATATATATATATATATATATATATTACGTGAATTGCGGCAAAATTATAATATAAACTTGTTTCCAACATATAAAACTGTTGTATAACATGATTGAGGTGCACCTCAGACCTTCCGCTCTCATTACCAGTTGGTTACTGGTGTACACAGCCCCACTGCATTTGAGAGTTGCCAGGTGCTTTTAGTTAAAACAGGAAATCTTCTTTTCAGAAAAGGAGTACAGTTTCTAAAATTCCCAATAAAAATAACAGCAATGCCTCAAATAAGGCATTTGGCAGCCTGACTGCATGTACAGATTTACAACTATACATTTAAGTCCAGAAAACTAGAGATGATAATTGTAAATGGTTTTGTATTTGAGGCCAGCACGTCATGCCTCGTATCTCTGTAAACCAGTATATTACATTTGCTGTGCGCCAACTATTATTTTCCTCGAATGAAGATTGGACGCTTCCATAACATTCATTAAACCAGGTATTTCAAAAATAACGGAGGCTTTTATTTTGCTGTGTGAAATGAGAACCAGATTTAAACTTCTCGATTGATTTTTAATTATTGTTTATATTTGCCTTTCAGTTTTTCCTGTCGTTAACGGATCCTGTTAGCATTGTTTTTGCTTTTGTATAATATCTATACAAAACGTCTTGTCCAAGTCATTATTACAGTGTCTTCTCTCTTTTTTCGTTGCTCCTAATCGGTAACAGCCACTCCCTGTTGCTGTATGGATAACTATTAACACGAAACTCAGACCCATAATTTAGATCATTTTTTAGCCTACTCTGGCTGGTACCATCTGGAATGCAAGATTTAATGATTTATGAAATGGAAATATGTTAATATTTGATTCTTCCGTACGTTTTCCTGCAAAAATGCCATCACTAATCGTGGGATTCGTATCTCACAATAAGATATTGCAGTCTGTACATTGTAATTCAGAGTGAAACCCATCCATTTCCTACAGAATACTTAATGTACTCGGTGAGTCAACCACTTTATCGTCGTTTCTTTACTCTATTAGGACTGTACTCTAGTAAGGGTGGCAGAGATGCAGACACCATTTGAGGCAGATGCTCCCACTTTTTAGGTTTCCTTTAATTGTGTACAGCTGTTTTGTTATCGAACTAAACATCATTAATCTGTCCAAACGCAATTTTTCTGCTGTGATAACATATCGTCTGGTTGCCCTTACCATTTATCTAATGAATGCAATTTATTTTTAGGAGAAACAGCAAGTTATTACTTGGATTGGAGTTACAGATTGGCCCTGGGGTGCGGGAGTAAACAAACTGGGCGATCAACAGTGTGATGATCACCATTCTTTTTAATATTTCTTACCTGTATGATTTGTGGCTAAGAATTAAGGTTATGAAATTACAATGCTGGAAGGTTACGACTACTTTTCTTTGGCATTACTTTGCGCATTTTGTGTCTTATTTAATAAAACACAAAATGCGCATTGACACTAAAATTCAGAGTGCAAAATGGAGATACACTTTCTTGAAAACGTCGGTCAACGCAATGAGAAAACGATTTATCTATCGAGTACAATACAAAGCATATCAATCTGTACTGGACAACAACTATTATAGTTCTTAAAGCAAAATTCTTCACAGTAATAGGCATTTAAATGCAGAGAATTGAGAAGTTATGAATATTGATCAGGCATTAAGGAAATGACTGAAGTAACAGAAAGATTTCTTTGATTTTCAGAAATTTATCCGGCCGTGACTGTGTTCCATTCTTCATACGGTGTGAATAAACATGCTTTGAAAATTGTTTCTGTTGGATTTTTCGTTATTTAACAGTCAGCACGTGCTATGGTATTATACTGTAAAACATTTAAATAACACTATCCAAATGGTATGAAAAGTACTTTTTCAAAGAACGTCTGGTTGGGTGCTGCCTACAATGCCCAATAGCAGGAGCCACACGAACTGCTTCGAATACATTGACCTGAGCATATTTACTTAAGGTAAACAGATTATGGAAAAAATGCATACGATAGGTAATCTAAAATGTTAGATACTAATTTTTTACATTCTGCCTATTTTACAATTTTACCACGGAATTTCCACTGATTTTTACTCAATTTCCTACTATAAATTCGACTTTGATTAGAAAACCTCTCCATTTGTTCACTCAAAGATTGGCGGTATGGCATTTAAGTGTCAACTATTGTTAGTATAACGATTTGTTACATGTTTGTTGCAGTATATTTGTCGTCTGAGTATTAAAAGATGCTCTAGAGATCTATTTGAGTATCCTTGTCTTTTCGAAGACTTCTTTTGCCCCTTGATAATTTTAATAAGCCCATGGAGTATCAATTGCTGTTCAAAATTAATACAAAGTAGTCTTTATCAAGGTCATTACTGTTAAATACCCCTGTGATGAGTGTCTTCTCTTTCCTGTTGTGTTTAAATATTATTGTGCCTTTTTCCATATATATAGTGATATATAAACTTACTGTCGTATTGTGGCGCTACCAATTGTGCATGCGCTTGACTATTATTTCCCTGTATGGAAATACGTTAATATCAGGTAAATGTTATTGCTGAGCTTCATTGTAACGGTTACCAATGAGGAAAGAAGTTATATTTACCCCAAATAGATTACAAGTCCAATGAGGATATAATAGAAGTTTTGTACATAGTAGAATAATTGTATATAGGTACTATTGGGGGAATAATATTCCTTAATTGTCATGAGGTTTGAATACCAAGTGGACTTATTGTTATACCAGTTACAAAAATAAACCTCGTATGTAATTGGATCACACAACAAGGAAATAGCCACAGTTTAATACTGCTTAACTGTTGCTGCGACTTACAACAATTAGCATAATTCTCATTGGAAAAAAGGGGTGTGAAATGATTATATCAAAATCTTCATAACAAAACTACATCATATTCATCATCATTTGTTTCAGTATCAAAATCTGTTTCATGCGCCTCAATTACCGTTATTTTTTGGAAACGTTTGCTGCTGGCGTCATAGTTTTAAAGTTGATCCTCGAAGTGTTTTTGCCATTGTTGTAATCAATCTTGATATCGATTAAAATGTTTGTCTCCCTTGTAAAGGAGGTGACTGCTGTAGCTTAGTGCTTTCCGCAACTTCAGATACGTCTGGCCCTTTTTCAATTGCGAACCGAATATCTTTCGATAGTTCTTCAGGGGCGTAACCAACAACAACAGAAGCGATTTTTTCTGTAATATTGCTTTATCATAAACATCAAAATTGTCGTAGATATTAGTTAATTCCTACTGGAAAGATATTTTTAATGGGCCGACTTTAACTCACAGCGTTGCCGTGGACATGAAAACCACTCAAGAATGTAATGTAGCTAAAGGAGTCAGTTACCGCCATTTTTTATCCTTGATCCTTGAGAAAATATGACTTTGCAATAAAATTTGACCAAGATCTCTTTTAGCAGCATTCAAATTCAGATTTATTTTTACGTACTTCATATCACATAGCTTGGGAAGAGAGAATTTGTCTGAAAATGTTTTGGAAAACATCTCGTTATTAAATGTTTTGAGCCAGTAAAGTCAGGTCAGGCAACCTGCCAAGGGTAAACTGTAACCCCGTACAATCTGTCCTATGGCTCTACTGTTTGAAAAATCAGACCGTAGACACTCATCAATTCTTACAAAACCGGCGTAGTGAGTCATGGTTTATCTCCACAACATAAAAGGACACAAAACGAATCGGTCCTAAATCCCCTGGAACTGTATGGCAGAGGGTCCTGAGAATCCCCTGGTTTCAGAAGTAAACCCGCATATATGCACTTACAACACGGTCATTAAAAGATCATTTAAAGGACATACAGTTGAAACACAAGGTACAAGGCTTGTACAGCTTGTAGCATCAAAGAACTTAAGGATTGCAGATACACACTACAAGAAAAGAGAGTAGTAAGTTGATGTGGAAAAGCCAAAGTATAACTGGGAAATAAGAACATTGTCAAGAATGTTGATATCATCCAAAGGTTTAATATCGGCAGTGACCACAAACTGGTCAGAGGAACCATTGGGATGAATATATCACTTGAGAGAAGCAACATGGTGAAATCAAGAAAGCATAAAGCCAATTTCCAGGGCCTGGTGCAGAAAGTGAATGAATTTCAACTGAAGTTGCAAAATAGCTTTAAAATGCTGCCAAATAAAGAAATGAAAGAAATGGCTAATACCATTACAGAGAATATCAAAGAATGTGCATCAGAAACAGTCGAGAAAGATGCAAGAAGAAGAGATGAGAAGCTGAAACCAAACTCTAAAGAGCTTCTGAGCACAAGGAAGGAAGTAGCAATAAAAAACCCAAATGCTAAAGAAAAATCGAGTACAGAGAACTGTGTAAGACCATCAGAAAGAAAATAAGAGATGACCTCAGGGAACATAACAACATGAAAGTAAAGAAGGTGATTAAAAGCGGGAAATGACTTAGAAAGCTAAAAGCAAACAAGGCTGCAAGATTCTAATGCCATAACCGAAAGAACAGGATGAAACCATTACCAAAGAGAGAAAATTCTTGAGAGATGTCCAGAGTTTTATAAAACCTTCAATAGGGATGAAGCCTGTAATACTATGCAAGTAGAAACAATCCATTCATCCTGGTCAGCAAAATTTAAAAGGCAATGAAAAGCATGAAGCACAATACGGCATCAGGAGGAGGTCAAATTATGATGGAAATCCTGATGCCAGGAGGAGAAATAGTGCAAAAAACTGAAATAACTGTATAACAAAGTGTTGAAAAGGAAAGCAGTGACAAAAGAGTAAAGTAATGCCATTATCACTCTGATATTCAAAAAGGGAGAAAGACCAAGCAAACTGCAAACCCATTAGTTAGCTCTCCCAGGTCTACAATTTCTTCGTAAAGATCTTAAAGAATAGACTGACCAAAACAATTAATGAGCATCAGTCACCAGAACAAGACACTTACCTTAAAACAGATAGGTGTTGAGTATAAATGCATTAATATCCTGAAGAAAACGTACAAAGGGGTGTAACACAAATATTAAATGGAACACCAAGCAGGAAAATAAACATCATGAAAGGAATCTGACATGGCGACACACTACCCCCAATAATTGTACAGCTGCATCAGAAGAAATATTCAGAAGAGTGGACATTGAAACTAGCATTCATATCAATGGACAGAGGCTGAACAACTTCAGATTTCAAGACAACATCACCTTATTTGTAGAAAGCAACGAGCAGCTAAAGAACTTGCTAAATGATTTGAACACGGAAAGGCAGAAAGATAGAATGGAGATGAGAATGAAAAAGAAAAAGACAATAAGTAATGAAGTTGAGAAAAGAAGAAAAAGAAATAGAAAGCATTTTGATGATGAACAACTGGAAGAGGTAGAGAAGATACAAGTGTTAGGAAAGACTGTTAACACCAGGAAATGAAATTTTAAGGGAAACCGATGACAGGATAACATCAGGCTGGAAGAGGTTTGGACAATACAGGATCTTCTTAAAAGATAAGGAAATACCCGTATGCTTGAAAAAGAAGATCACGGACACTGTCGTATTACCAACAATGACATATGGAGCAGGAACGTGGTCACTCAAACCATCGGTAAGAAAAGCTGGTTGTGTCTCAGAGGAGTATGGAAAGAAGAATTCTTTGTGTTACAAAAGAGATAAGGTCAGGAATGAAGATCAAAGGGGAAGAAAAAAAGATAAAGGACATCGTAGGAAAAGTGATAAAAGCAACATAACTGTGGGCAGGACAGACATATCGCCAGGATGAGCACAAACAAGTGGGCTAGAAAAGCAACCAAATTGACGCCAATGGAGGGAAAGAGAGCAAATTAAGGACCAAAGCGCAAATGGAGAAATGACATCAAGCTGAAGATTGGCAGTAAATGGATGCAATTGGCACAAAATTATCAAGTGTGAAAAAGGCTGTGGAGGCTACCACCCAGCATTAGCATGACACTCTGAACAAAAATGTGAAAAAATGAGCCAGTGAAAAAAATAGTACCTCAAATGCTTGTAAACATGATAGTTCTGTTGTGTTACCGCACGCATTATCTGGTATTTTGTGTGTTTTTGAGGAGGCAACAAAAGTAGCAGGAGCAAGAGAGTCTTTCTACCCATTGTATTGAGAATCTAGTATTTAAAAAACCTGAAGTTCATTATGCAAAGTGTCATAGGGATACCCTATACAATCATAACATTTAAGCGACAGCAGAAATACAAATTATTTCGAAGGGAAATCAAGCATGTGGTGGCGTCCTATATTGATGGCGTAAATAACAAAAACCTAAATCAAGTATTTGATGATAGTAATTACGCAATTGACAGAGGAATAAATGAAGAGAAGAAGCCTTGATATAAAGTGTTAAAAAAGTACATCACAACACAAGGGAGTTCTTGTCAACACGGATACGCTTGCAAGCTTATATAAATTTCATGACTCCTTTAGATTTCTGGTTTCAAAAAAGCAAATAAGCAACTTCAGGTACTATTTCTAATTATTCCACGTGTCCTCGCATATAACTGTATAGAATTCCTCTCCCAACTATCTCCCAACTTATCAAAACAATTCCATTGTTCTTTCTTTGGAGAATTAAGTGCCTTAGCTCTACGTTATCTTTCAGTTGAATAAAAAGAAAACAACAGAGGTATTTTCCCAATTACAAAAAAACCCCACAAATCTGTTTCTCTTCACAAGCGTTAGATTGTCAATACAGTGTTCATTCTGCAAACGGTTCAGTAGCAAAACGGTTTACGTCATGGATCTCTGCAGAGATCATCTTTGCCGATTTTGAGCCACGTGTATACAGGGACTGACTTCTTAACAGCCCAAAACGTATTGTGGTTCGGAACTAATTTTTCACCAAGTTTACATCACTATCACTCGTGTTAAAGTAAAGTCGTTTTTAAAGTAAAACATGTTGCCAATGATATTGACACGTCTGTTGTATGATCGTTTTTTGGCTTGTTCGTTTGATCTATGTGATTCTTCAAAGGTATGAATGAGGTTTAAATTACCTGTAGGTTTCACCTTAACATCTAAGTTCTCTATTTATCTCTTCACCAAGAGCCCTCTGGCACCGAAATCTACTCTTACCTCCTTCCATTTAATTGCTGAGGCTTATAGGTCTTTTCCCTTAATCTCCTGAAGCACTGGCCTACAGCAGCATCTTTACTGCATTTAGATACCATTTCAGCTGTGAAGTCTCTGATATTGTTGTGTTTGAGGGCTATCAATCCTCCCTTAGGACAGCAGAGGGCATGGGTGATTTAAAAATTTGCGCCATAGACACAGATGGTGGCAATCTTTTTAGTGGGATATTGCATCTGATGTATGAGCTGCCCATGAATGTCTGCTTATCTAGGGATCTGAATTATTTTATCGGCAATATTGGAAGCCAATTCAACCCCTTCTTTTCTCTGGTTGCTTCAAAGGTTCTCTTTGCGACAGACTCCTATTGCTGGAAAAGTTTTTGTCTAGAAATGCCGATCTTCTGCTTTTCCTTTAGGATACGTTAGCATTTAGTTTCCTTTCTTCGGCTGCTTGAGGTTTTTCGACAGTATCGTCTCAGATCCTGCACTGAAGCTGTACCCTTTCTACCATTGCTGTTGTAGCTCATCTAGAATTAAAATAATATCACTTTGTGGATCGTTCTACAGGATTATGAATAGCAAAGCCTCCTTGATTTACAGATAGAATAAGATGTAATCATTTAAAAGTTTAGGAAGACAGGCGTTTCTAATGGCTTGCTCCAATGGCTTCAATTCATATTCAATTTTCGGGATCGTTCTCATCACATTTGTGAATTTTTGTTGAGAACCAAAGACATAGGCAGCGTGAACACAATACGGATATAATTTGTCAATTTCCGAAAGAACTGTCTGCAACTTGTACCCAATTACCAATTAAATCCAACACGTATTCCTTTCGATGCTGGTTACTCCCTATAATCGCACCTGAGTGCTGATTTCCTTCGGTGGTTGTGTTTATGATTGTCCCTTGAAATTTACCAAGTCGATCAAGATGCATTTCTTTGACTATCAACCAACTCTACACGGCTTTGGATTATATCCGATTAGAACAAAACATCATGTGTGTTTTCATTGTCAAACACATCTACCGCTGCGTGAAAAGCAACTGCACTCTGATTTAATTCCTGAACATAGCTGGATGTTTTTTGTTACCTGCATGATATCCTTTCTTAAACATGCCATTACATATTTGCCAATAGTTCTGCTGATTACTTTCCAGATTCCCATAGGTCCTAGTCCAGGATTCTTTGCGAGCAGGATTTGGAGATCATGCTGCACCGAAGATGTCACTGCCTAGGACTCGGTGTCAATCATTGGTATCCCAACCAGTTATGCCTAAAGCGTCCATTGTTTATACAGCGGCCTATAGAATAACTGTTTTGTTAATACTGGTGAAAATAATCGGATTTAAGTATTGAACAGGGCCTGTGAGCAGAATCACACAGTTCAATGGTCGAACGAAAGGCTGTTTTAAATGCACGTTTTATTCATTGTAGCATTGTGTAGCGGAAGGCTCTATTGGATTTCTCAGTTGATAGAAGATGAAGGGCCCACTTATCTTCCCTTTCATGTTCAACTTTTAAAAAGTTTCTCCGATGCTCTTCCCAACTTTTGGAAGCAATTTTTTCAAGCAGTTTTGGATACCTAGATACCTATAAGCTAAGTAATTTTGTTTAATTTCCATAGTTGTAATCGCCTCTCAAGAGCTTTCCTGTTATTCAACGCAGAACGTTTCGGAACCACCTTTTGTAACAGAAGAATCGAAAAAATCATAAAGGTCTTTAAAGTCACATCTCTCAGAGGTGACTTGTTATTCCATTGGTCAATAGCTTTGGTCAGTCCTTGAATGTAGTTCATACCCACATTTCTCGGTAACTGGAAATTTTTCTTTCTCCATAGAGTCACTTTTCGTACCTGTCGTGTATTTCTTTTTTGAAGCCATTTACGTTCACAGATTCAAGAACATAGTTCAATGTATCAGCACTATTATTTACCCTGACTCTTGTTCTTACTTTGTACGTTTTGATGATTCTTCAATCCTGTCAATTTTATTTATTTGCTGATAGGGATCACATAAGTGGGTGTTCGTTAAGGTAGATTCAGCGCTCACTGACAGTGGCTGTAATCCAGAAGTGTTGTCATTTATCCACATATTACATGCATTTATTACTTAGCTCTTGCTTTTATGTTCGATCAAGGCCCAATTTACTCCTCCTCTACTCACTAAAAAGCGGAGAGTTAGTCTGAAGTTCAATAACACTTTCGTTGTGGCCAATCGACTGATTGTTGAAAAGATTTCTCGTAGACAGCTTTTCGAAGCAAAAACAAAACCAAAGAGTTGATTGTAGGAACAGCTGCTTCTCCTTTTGAAACAATTTTTGCGTCATTAAACACTTGTCTGAGCTAGAAATCGCAAAGATGTTTCTTTTTTGATTCCTTCTTCAGATTTTAGTGTCGTCATCTTAGTGTTCGTTATTCAATTAGAGCTATCTTGGCGGCTGTCCACATCCATTAAGACCTAAAATTACCAATTAATATTAAAATTAAGCAGATGTACGGTATAGTCTGAAAAATATTTAATCAGGGCTTCCGTGCTGAAAGCCAAAGTGTGTCTTAAAATTCGTAGGGATCTTCTGTTGCTCACTTTTAGCTGAAAAACTCCGGTCCCCAAGAGTTCCCACCAAAATTATTCAACAATTCCAATAACAATTCCTTTGTGGAAAGAAATACTTGCTCAATATTTTCACGATGCTTTCTTTTTTGGAAGGTCTCATGAAATTTCTGATGAGCTCATGTTGTATGCTAACCCAACTCCATCTAAATTTGTATCTGCTAGCAAGGTGACTACGCCTGATCAAGGATCGAAGCATACTCCTATTGCTGCATAGACAGATAAATGTTGCATAAGATAAACTATGACCGGATGCAAGGGTGATGAGCTTTTACCATTGCAAGTTATCTAAAGAAGAAAAAACGAAAAGTGCCTTCCACCAAAAGCTCGGGACGGCAAGAGCTTTCTTTTTGCTTAGAATGAAAAACAATGCAGTACTGACCAAGGCAAAAAAGAGACTATGATTAATTGATGGAATTTTGATACCTCCTATCGGAAGAGTAAAGAAGGACGTTAACCTTGCTAATGATCAAAAGTCAATGCCAAACTGACATTCATTTCTTGCCAAAGCACTGACTCTGTTAAAAATGACTTTCTAATTTAAACATTCTTACAGTAAAAGGCAAAAAAAATTAACATATCTTCTCCAGCCTCTCGATCTAACAACAAAATCGGCATATAGAAACATCAAAAGAAAGGAAGTTAGTAACTGTTGAAGAACCTATGTCTTCGGTGCGCTGTTCGCGAGGAATACCAACACTTATCAAGAGGACTGTATACAAATCAAAAGTTTGCAATTCAAAACTATAACAATCTATTACAATTCATGAGAACAGATGATCCTGACCACAAGTGATGCTGATCAAACTGATACTAATTTTTACAGATAAAATGTCTCGTTAAGTACAAAAAAACCTTCCTGCGTGATGTGGCATTACACAGCAAGATAGGAAAAGGAAGGCAATAAAAAAATTGACACACCTAAGTTTTACAAATTCCAACAACCACATGAAACTGACTAATACGCTATTTACATGGATAACAACAGCTAATTATTAAAATGTTACGCAAATAAAGTCACATACGACGATGGGAACGAACTTAAAACGATAACTAACCGAAAACAAACTGTGAGAATCAAGCAACAACTTCTGTTACTGACGTAAACAACTGTAAACTGAGGGGTTTCCTCAACAGTAACCACTTCGTATTTCAAAGAGGTATAAATAAAAACAACAAATTAAATGAAATCTAATCCATAGCTTTTCGGCTTTTCACCATCACCAGTGGTGTTACAAATGATTAACTGGTTATGTTCCAAGATATTTAAAGAAAGAATATTTACATAAACAGTATGATCAAAGAAGTAAAAGTTAAATATGTCTCAATAGACAAAACACTTGTCGGGAATACAAGAATTTCGTGTATTGAAACATCAAAATCAAGTAAGTAAATAAACTTATGTGACACCATTTATAAAAAGTACAATTTGTTGACGTAAACTTTGATTGTAAAGATTTGGTCTCTTGTGGGCTATTTACGACGCTAACGAATTCTCTTTTAGTAGAGTGTTGGTCGGCTACATTTACGCCAGTAAAGTTGTGCTTTGGAAAATCCCTAGGGTGCTATCCAGGTTCAGAATCGTCATTTTTGTTTTCACCCAAATAAATATTCTGTTATTATTAATGAGATAATTATACAACTTCCCGTTATACAGTAATATCAAACAACGCCTCTCCGCGCATGGACTATTATTCAACGACTTATAAATCACTTATTCTGATTCTAATTGCCTTCAGTTTAATCACCACTTGCTAAACTCCAGATTGGATATCTCCCAGTCTTACAATAGCAAAATGAAAGGTCTATAGCCTTGGTGGACTTTCTATTTGCCAAGATTCAATGAGATGCATAATTCATCTCACGAAATTTCTTTCATTTAAAAAATAAAAGGAATTTCGTTACGATGTCAAAAGTTGATGGCTTTCTGTTATTTTACGTTCTCTGTGATTCTGCACTTCTCATAGTTATGGAAATATCATAAATGTGAGAATAGAGGCTGAAAAAGGCAGGACAGATTTCCCGCCATGTGGATTCGTCACAACCGGTCTTCATGAAATAAAATTTAGCTCGCTGATCAATGGTCAGCATGTTTGCAAAGGTGTCTGAACAACACCACGTCGTGAAAGACGACCATATTTTCGTCTTTCTAGAAGAGAAAAAACAATAGGGAATTATACATTTGCAGTCGGACTTCACAAAAGTTTTATTAATACTTCTTCTCCTCGTAAAACATTTCCACTGTACAGTAGGGTCAGCCACTCAAGTAATTCTTTTCCATACATTCCTATCCGTTGCATCCTCTTTTCGACACCTTAACACTTTCATGTCCTTATTCAGTGCGTGTCTTGTCCTCGTTCTCTGTCTTTCCACGCTCCTTTTCCCTTTGACTGCGATCAGGATTGGTTTCATTGCTGGTTCATCACCCACTCTCTTGCAACAAGGCTACTAGAACTATAAAAAATAGTAATATTAAAACAAAACCAAGATTCTTGTTAGGGATAGATATGGTTAATTTGGGTTGACGTGGAAATTGGACCATCATTCAATTTTCCTTATGTCTGACTAATGGGTGCTTTGCTGTTGACACAGAAATCGGAGGTTCTGAGCGCTCCGTCCTTTATGTTGTCAGACATGAGGTAAATATGGCTGTTGTTTTGTCCTAGTTGTCACAAACAGTGGCTTTGACGATGTTGAACACAGTTCCTTTGCAGCCGTGAATTTTCGTTAACGTTAATGGTCCACATGACATTGCAAGAGACGATGACGAAAGAAAAAGTTGATGGAACAGATCAAGGCCTACAGTTGCTCTCGACAAGGTCTTCAACAAGTCCAATGACACCTCACTAGCACAAATCCATTCGAAGATGGTCTCCACAAGGGAAAAAATGGTCATATGTCCCAACTGCAACACAAGGTTGCTCACTTCACATCACCTGCATGAAAAAAAATACTGTGGTCACTGCATTGACAGTGGATGGTACAAACAAATCTGCTCTTCTCACAACAGATGTTTTTAAGAAAATAATATCAACTCTTTACGAACCAATCCAGGATGCCTCTCGTTATGATGGTGATCTTTGCGAGATTTGGCTTATCTTTAAAAGGACTATCTAGGTAAAAACGACATTTTCACTGACTTCTCAGGCCAGGTTTGACATTTTGAAACTTAATCGAAACATTCACCTGAATTTCTTATGTTTTTCCTTGCAAAGGCGAAAGGCACAAGAGCTTTAACACATTATCCCATACTGCAAACTTTGAAACAAATTTTGACAAAAACAGGCCAGAAGTCTGTAACTTCCTCTTCCACACTAAATTTACTTTATAGGTTTATGTAAGTAATTAAAATATTTATTTACACTGACACTTACTACAGTTAGAACTCGTTACTACTTGTGCTTAAGAATGTAACGCAGCATGCAATATATTCCATTTTTAATTACATACAGGTATTGTAATTAAATTCTATTACAGTTTAAACTTATTAAATTTCTCTTTTATTTGGCTGTTCAATTCAAAGTTCAGTTCTCTTTTTTTACTCTCCTTTTCAATGCTTGGCCCTATTCCTATCTCTGCACAATATGAATCCCCATATGGATTCTGGCGTTAAAGTCTAACGTAAATCGATTTCAATGCAAGTACTTTTTGACGCGCATATATCAACAGTTATTCAGTATGTCATTGTTTAACATTTTTGTAACTATTTTTTATCGGTAAGGAAAACATCAGAATGTATTTCTTTTGCTTTTTTCTGGAGAGGGGGGTGGATTATGAGAGGTGTGGCCCAATATCTTCTCAAAGTTCAAACAGTATGTCTGTGAACCAATAAGATAATAACACATCTCAGTAAAGTGTTGATAATCCGCTTGCTTTTAAATCACTTTCATAATGGGAGTTGCCAGTCATAAATAGGTAGGATGGAAACAAATAACCAGTCTAGAATCAAATCCTTTAAAAACTATACAGGTCATGTCCTTTAGACTCGGAAACACGGTAACGCCCTTTCTCGTATTTGAATATATTTTCAAATTTTCCAAAAAACAAACATTTCAAGGAAGCATTTTTTATTCAAGCTGTTCATAAAGAAGGTAAAAATGTAATTTGGAATGAAAGGCCTTTCCCCAAATTCCCAACGACGGATTTCAGAATTTACAAGAAAAAACAGTTATCAGAAATTTACAATCAGTACGCTCATAGGTTAAAGAGAGTAGGCAACAAAACACCAAAACACCTCACTTTTTATTAGCTATACCATAAATCGCATTCATTTTCCACACACGTTGTACAACCAAATGTTGCAAGTCATTCAAAATGGACTCCCACCCACACATCTACAGTTTTTCTAACAGATTAGGAAAATTAGAAAGTCGACCTTTGGAAAACGGTGGTAGATATATCCAACCATTGGTGACGTCACTGAAATTGATTTATGAATAATTTTTTTACCAACAAAAAGTCCTGAAACCTCGAGGCACACTGACCTTTGTTCACAAAAGTACAGAAGTTGTTTCACCTTAGATTTTGGAATAACATACTGGTTCTCCATCAAGAAAGGCGTTCGTCAGAAATGTGTACTTCCTCCAGCTCTTTTTAACATCTATATGAAAAACAATATGCGAAAAGTAACGAAAGGTAGCGGCGCGCAAATGTTTGATCTGATGAGCGTTGCTGGATATCCTTTGGGTGATTTGCAGACGATACCTCATGTCAAACTCAAGAGCTGTTTTATATCGTAACATAAAATCAGTAAAAGATCAGCGAGGCACAAGATTTAAAGACAAATGCAAAAAGGACGAAAGTGATGCCAATATCTGGAACCATTGGGGTCAACAGTGACAATATACAAACTGCTTTTCAGCAGTCGCAGAACAGTTTACTTGCCTTGGTGCCAAAATAAGAAAGAATGGTGACAACACCAAATTAGAAGTCAGTTATCCATGGAACTGAAAGTACTTACTGACATGGAAAAGCTATGGCAGGATCAAGACAAAGTCACAAAGCTTCGAATCCTTAGAACTTGTATTTCACCATAAATAATACCTTTGAGACTGAACTCAACGGAATCTCTCATTTGCTCAAGCTTCTGCTCCATGATTAGTCTCTCACTGTTTAAAGGAAAGTTACAAAAGATCAATTAATGTAACCTTGCAATACCAATGCGTCTCGGAGTACTGTTTGTCCCACAACTATTGCGTTACGTTTCAATATAGTGGTGTGCTTTTTATGTTACTAGTGTAGTAGTGTATTTTAGATTCACATGCAGTTCCTCTGCTGGCGCATTTGCTTTACATTTGAAGTAAAATCAGTATCTTTTAAGGTCAATTGATTACTTTTCACATGACTTACCCCCGACTTTGTTACTTCAATCTTCGTTGCCCTGATACTGCCATTTTGTTCAATGTGGCCAAATTTTTTTCAATTTCTTTTGGTCTGATAGGCTTTCATTAGCACACCGTCACTGCTACTGATACTGACAGTTCTTTTCCGTTCTTTTAGTTTGTAAACCTCTATAAGCCTCAATAAATATTAATTTTTCCAGCGTTTTGTAAACTGACTTAACAATAAACCATTATATTTTGACTCATACCTACTTACTAAACTATAATACCTTTCGTGAGAAAATGTAAAAAATTTCTACTGTGACTATTGTGTATGTGACTATTAATGAAATGAAATTGCTTCAACGGATACAATTTAAACTCAATATCGTCAAAAACATAGGTCAGTGGTCTGGAATTTATGACATCTTCAGTATCTATCAATAAGGTACCAAGTTCGACAAAATAGAACAACTAATACTTAATTACTTTATAAAGGGACAGTTTCATACTTTAAGCCAACCTTTTACAACTTGTAATAAAGAATTCTTGTGCAGTCTTGGAGCTCGTATCAAACTCTTTCTCCGATTCGCTTTTAAAAGTTTGGCATTTTCTGTATACAAGTTTTCGGGTGAATCTCAATGTCCTGAAAATAGTTAAATACCTCTTAAAAGTTCTACTTCTAATAATTTAATTAATTAATTCACTGATCTTGTCGAAAGGCAAGTCACTTAACTCACATTACTCTTGTATGCTTTTACTGCCATGTATTACCTGACACCAGAAGCCCAACTGCAAAATCCGTCCCTGTATTTGTCTTGGAGCCAAATCGCGTAATATCTACTGATCAGTGCTCGACCTGGTTTTGTTTCATATCAAAACATAACGTGAGTAATATCGGGATCGTGCTTGACCTTTTCTTAGTGGGAAATATCATTGTCATGCTCCCTTTATTGTTTCACCTGAGGGGATCCCTTTGAAGATAGTGCTTTGAAACCTAACCCCTTCCACCAGAAACCACTATTCCCGAGGTCCTGACCAAAATTACCTCGTGATGGCATATCGGCAGCGTTTTGCATACTGGACAAGAAAACCATTCGTCCTCATAAGATAACTTCAAAATACCGGACTAAGGATGGCATGGAAACTGTTTCCATTGTTTATCGCTTTTTATCCAACAAAGATTGGACACAGAATCTACACAGTAAATGTAGGTATGTATCTGGCCTTTTCTGAGGAAATTCCCTGATGGGCCATTTTCATAAAAATAACACTTATACTTGTATTCCACAAGTTTTTAACAGCCATAAATTTTTTACTGAAGCAAAAAAGGTAGCAGCATTACGCTAAAATACTAGTACTGAGTACCAAAACAAATTTTCGCCTTGCGGATGGAATATTATAGCTGTCCCAAGATTAGAAACGTATACAGTTAAAGCTCTTTCGTATTTTTTTTCAATCAAAGTAAATGTACTTTTTTATAATACACTTGACATGGAAGTCAATTTTTTCATTTTGATGCACTAGCTTGTAAGTCTGTCTTTCGTCAATAAACGCTCAGAGGATGACATTTTTCAATTCGTATGCAGACTATTGAATAAGATATAACATGACATTTACTTTGTCTAATCAAAGAAAACGTTTCATCATAACATAGCAAGATAAAAAGCAATCTCAGTTAATTTTTAAAGGTGTTGACAATTAAGAAATTGGGTGGGAAAAGCAATTAATTTTACAGAATTGATACTACAAAAAATTGTAAATGTTTTGCTACACTTATGTTCTTTAGAATAACATGAAAAATAAAAAAAATGAAAATTGAAAACTGGAAAATTAAAACAAACAAAAGTTTCACATGTACATTTAAGAACCTCCTCGTCTATTTTTTTTAAAAGGAAACATTGTGTTTGATATGAAATTCCATAAATCTTACATCTTGTAGTAGCCTGCTGGCGGGAGAAGGAGTCAGCTCCCCTCTACAAGGCTTTCCTTTAGCAGCACTGAAGACAAGGAAGGACACCCCCAACGTTCTTAAGTTGGTAATGGAGCATCAACCAAAATATACTAAGTATGAAGGGCAAATAATTGACTTTACTTGCGCCAAGCTAAAGAAGGTACCAGAAGAATATGACAAGATTATCGAGCTTTCAGCAAAACTCGAAACTTTACAAAACTACTGTATCCTTGAAACAGGTTCGAAAGAGACAATTGAGAATGAAAATGACAAAAGAATAATCTAACCCAGTTGTATTTTTTCAGGCAAATAGTGGGATGGACCAAGTTTTCCTATCCTGCACTGTTATTTCAAAACTAACGATGCCTGTTATCAGACGAACATCATTGCTGAAGGGGCATGGATGAAGTGCCCTACCCGGGGACCCTCAGAGTTACAACATTTTTCTATTGGCCCTAAAGCGAAAGCACACTACACCTTTAAATTAATACACTTCATTGTTTGCCCTCTGGTATCTTGATGTGATTGCAAAATGAAGCACATTACAAATAGAACATCAAATTATTACCTGATCCTCAAGCAGTCTGCATCCGTGGCAGTATTAAGTTTCCAATTACAATTTTTCAGTTGCTCTGTTTTGGTACAAACAGCACAAATCGCCGTAAAAGTGTCTCGTGTGCTCAGCTCATAAATAGCTCAATTAGTAAATTTCTCTCAATTTGATTGTTTCAAGTTACAACCCTTTTATTTTCCCAAAATTTAGCAATTTACTAATAATGATTAATTATCTAAACTACTTAAAAACACCCTCCTTTAGCTGGTATGCCAAATATGGTGAAAAAGCACACCTTTCGACCTCATGCTATTCTTTGATCCCAGAATAATTGAAAAATCTCCCTCAACTTCTCCTTCCAACCTGTCAAAATCGGCATAAAAAAGATCTCAGGTGCCTTTCCTACCAGTCGCTTCCGAAAACTCATTTTAATTTTTTGAAATCGGAATTAAATCCGACAATTATAATTTTTTTGAAGGTGAAGTGAACTAAATTGATATTTTATCAGAATATGGTAATAAAAGTGGATTCTTTTTTCTGCAAAATAGTTTTTATGAAAATGAGCGGATGGTTACCAGTACCCTAGTAAAAAGGACCTGTTATGTATGCTCCGTGGTCTTTCCATGCTCTGCTAACTGTTTTGCCATAAAGTTATTATCAAGAAAACTCGAGGCGAACTATACTTTGCCTTTTTATGAGAGACACTTTTGCCTTTGAAGTAACCAATTTAAGGGTGATCTTCCCCTCTTTATTGTTTGTAAGAACGTATATCACTCAAATTTTACAATTTCAGTACACTCAAAAAATGGCAATTCGTTTCTTTGTTCCATTTCACACCAAAGGTTTTTGTTTGTGTTTACGTCACTCCTTGCTAAAAGGATTGTTTGTTGGGCAAAGGACTAATCGTCCTTAATTACCTCCAAGGCCTCATTTACGTAAGTGCATAACTTGTTCTGATTTTCAATTTCAAAAATGTTTGCAGACAGTGTTTTCTTTCGTTTGTTTTCTATTTACTCTCAGGCCCCGAATAATCATCTCCCTTCTCGATTGTCAATTTTTTTAATTGATGTGTTGACATTTTTGTCTTCGAGACATTTAACTGATCACCTGCTGTTCAGGTGTCATAACTTTTATCCAGTCAGAACTTTACTTTTGCAGTTGATTCCAGGCGCAATAAAATTAGTCTATTGGTTTCTTTATTGTGCAACTTCTGTCAAAGAAAACATTGTATTGTATTTTATTGAGATCGAAATTATTCTCTGATTGGTCCGGTTTTTATCTTTAAGGTATTTTCTTTCAACACACGAAATGATACGATGCATTTTGAACACGACGTCTGATCTCATTGGCAGCATAATCCAAGAGAGTATGTACATTTTGCAACGTGACAGCTATTGTACATTAAAGTGAGGCTAAATCAAGATTTTCAAATTAAGATGGCAGAAACATAATGGCGGACATTGCCATTAACGGGGTCATAATACAACACTCTATACGACAGGTATTAGATTAAGTAAAACGAACAGCATCTCTGAAATATACTCAAAAGATAAAAAGCTATAACTTGCTGAACGTGTTGCAAGTTACAACTTACAACCTACAGGGTGAGGTAGCTATGTTACTACTACTGCTTTTAAATATTAAATTTCATTGACTACTTGATTCGTCAATTTTAGGGTAAGAAAACCACAGACATAGTTCACATGAATTAGATATCTTTTTTCAAAAAGTTATTGGACATTGAATACATGTGTGCATGGGACTTTAAAACGCTAACAATCACAAAGGTGTTTTGTTTGCAGGTGGTTCAAATGATAATAATCATAATAATCATAATAGCACTACCTCCTTGAGGGAAAACGAAAAAAATCGCTATTTATGGGGAACTCCATGAGAGTTCTTATGACCAACATAACCAGAAGGGTAATATAATTTCCGTATGTCTTTTGGAGATCACAGTGTTTTTCAGCCAATTGTGAAGGACGACACAGCAGAAAATTAGTTGCCCTTTCCGGCTGTGCCTGTACAGACAACCTGAAGACCTACCACCGAGCAGACAGAATACTAAACGTATTCTTTTTAACTCAACTGATCCTTGAGAGTCTATCTGTGAGTACTATGTTTTCCATTCGGGTTTCTTCCCAGGAGAGAGTCGTTAAAAAACTAAACTTCAAGGAAAAAGCTTCATCAGATAGAAAGCAGTTTATTGCAACAGTGTTTGGATTAGATTCAACACATCATTAAAAACTACCAACAAGATGTACCAAATGACGATTTATAAAATATTTCTTTATTGCAACAATTTATTAGTTAATATACCTGAACACTATTTACAAGGATATCAGTCGTTACAATCTCAAACCGCAAGGACGATACACACATCACAGAGGGATGGAGCAGTATTCTTGACATACGAAAACAACCCATTGTTATTGAAGTGTTGAAAACAATAAATGGTATTGGACCAAAGTAAGTCAACAAAATTTTCAACAAAGTAGAACATAAATACTTTACTAGTGGAAATAATTTTATCTTAGAACTGACACAAATATAAAGCGGCTATGGCAGAAAATATCCGCATTTTTTCGTGTAAAGACTTTACTTGAATTGCCAAGGTCATTATGTGACAAAATCTCAATCGAAATATTTAAAAACCGATCAGCACATTATTTTTCGACATCAGCTTTTAATTGAGCTCCATATCAGCACCTTTTTATTCGATATGCTTGAATTTATCTTATGTTTTCAGTCACTTTGATACTAAAATTTTATTTTTTAAACATAGCTTATCATTTCAGCTTCGCTTTACAAACAATGAGAACTCGCTGATTGTGTCTCGAGACAGGATCATCTTTCGGCCTCCACACATCACACTGGGATTAACGAAGCACTTTGTAAAGGCCTTTGAGGACTCGAGCTCTTATTTCGCCAAGATCAGAGAAGCATTGTCTGCAATCAGTTACGAGAAAAACAGGCCAAGAATTTTTGAAGGACCTCGGATTCCACAACTACTGAGAGATGACAAATTTCAGGAGTCGATGAATGCTAAAGAAAGAGAGAGCTTGGAACCCAGTCAAGGATGTATTTTATGGCTTTCTTGGAAACACTAAAGCAGCCATTTACTACAAGAATATTGTTAAGAGACTTCTGCAAGCATTTGAGAAGCTTCGATGCAGCATGAGCATCAAGTGTTCATTCACTTAGATCTGATTCCTGCAAACTTGGCAATGTGAGCGACGAGCAAGGAAAGAGACGCAGCAGGACCTCAGAGACATTGAGGAGCGATACCAAGGACAACAGGATCTGCACGTGATGGCCGATTACTGCTGGTCTATCAATAGGGACTGTTCAAATCGCAGCTATCCGCCGAAACGCAACAAGCGACGGTTTCTGCCTGAGTAAACACCACCTTAACAAAGACAGTATAGCAAGTTATAGCACATTTCTTCAGGTAGATTTACATTGGTTACGTTATGGTTAGCTAGATTCATAACTATAAGGCTATACATACTATATTTGCTTGTTGTATCATTGTACATTCTTTGGCAACGTGCTTCTATATTTGTAATTTAACAATTATATAATTAACTATCACATTTAAATCATTATTTGCACTGCATCTTTACTGTTAATCGAATACATGCTGCAAGTAATATGTAAGTTATGACCTTCACTTTTGCTAAATAAAGTACGAATTTTAATATATGTGGGTATGCTGTATGTCAAAACAGGACGTATAGCGCAAAAAGCAAAGCAATATTAGAACTCGGGGCATAAAAACTAATAGAAAAATGCACAAAAACTCATCAAGAAAAATTTTGTTCCGCAGTTTAATCTTATTAAAATAGGAACAATATTACGAATGCTTTTATGATTTTAGGGGACTCAGTGAAAAAAAGTATTCCTGCAACCTAACATTTATGACGAAATACACAAAGTGCAAAGTGATAAATACTAAAACACTCCAGGTGCTACTTTAGGATCTTGTTCGATGCAACTGACTAAATATGGAAAATGAAAACACAGCATTGTCAGTTTCCAGGAAACAAACTTGAATTCAATATTGCTCCTCAAATGACATCAATTTTGTGTCTCCTTTGGATAAAATACTTGCATCCACGGATGATATCCTGATACTCGATAAATCTACGAAAGGAAATTTTAAAACATCGGGAAGACTTTTTGACGTTAAAAAATATCTCCTGAAGGTATGTAAATGAGTATTTGCCAGTTCTAAACTAACCTTAATCGGATTTGATCTATCTCCGCCGTCTGGCCAGTCCCAAGCTTAGCGTGAGAAATAAGGAGGATTGGGATTAACCTGACAACCCAATGCTGTGAAAAACATTTGTTATAGGAAAAGGAAATAAGAGAAACTCTGCAGCTGATGTGGGTGGGGTACTGATTTCCAGTCTGGGACTTTTATTACTGTCGTGAAAGTCATCAGAAAGACCAGAAAGCTACTGTCATGCCGAATGGTGCCCTTAATACAGTAAAAATTTAATTGAAAATTGGATTTTGAAATGTTCAAACCATATATGATACTAGTGAAGGGTCTCAGGTTGTTTCAGGAATGCAGCGCTACAACCTGGAGCTAGACTTCCTGTGCAGCCAGTGGAATGGAAGTGGCAGACTGGATCATCGATGGAGAAGCAGCGCTCTACTCAGAGAGGAGTGAAAAGCAACACTGGGAAGAAGTGGCAGTGATACTGTGGAAGGGACTGAAGAAGTGCTTGAGGGAGTTGAAACCAGTCAAAAACAGGCTAATGAAAATCAGCTAACCTTTCCATTCACCCACTAATGGGGGTGAAGTCGAAGAGAAGGATCACTTATACGAATTCTTATGAAGCGAAATTCTACCCAATGTTATTGCAATAATTACGGGAGACATGAGTGCAAACGTAGTAAATGATAACACGTATTCTGGGAGGGAAAATAGGCAAATATGGTTGCGGAGTCGTGAATGAAAACTGGAAGAAGCTGGCTGACTTCTGTGCCTTGAATAGCTTGGCCATCGGAGAAGCCTTCTTCCCTCACCGTGACACCTACAAGCTGACGTGGCAACCCCGAATGTTTGAAACATTAATCAGATTGACCACCTGCTCATCAATGACAACTTGGGAGGATCCCTGCAGGAAGTGAAAGTGGGAAGAGGGGCTGATTCTGGAAGTAACCATCATCTTGTCGTACCACATGTCAAGTTGCAATTGAGAAAAACAGACGAAAAGCAAGCTCAGAAGAATTGATTTGACGTTCATTTGTTGAAAGAACAAGCAGCTAAAACAGATTTTCAATGGAGGTGAAAAACAGATTCCAAGCCTTTCAGAAAAATGAAGAAGAAAAGAACACAGAAAATGTTAATGTAATTTAGAAGAATGTAAAAGATATTTCCAAAAGGACCAGTGAGACTTGCCTAGGGTAGAGGATGGCACAAAAAACAGAATGATTAAAACCAGCGACAGTTGATGTCATGGAGGAGAGAAAGTAGAGAAGAAGACAATATATGGGTAATTGGCAAGGTCAAAAGAGAAGTTTAACCTAAAAAGAAGAGAAGCTCTTACACAAGTTAAGACGAGGAGGGACAAGAAGATATGCATGGAAACTTTGGTAACAGAAGAGGAAAATGTAGCACAAAAAGGGGGAGCAGGGCGTGCCTTACAAGATAACAAAACAAATTTGTGGCAAACTTCAATCCTATGGAACAGGAGCAGTAAAAAACAAAAATGGTAAACCACTAACTTTGGACAATGAAATAGAGAAAAGGAGGATAGAAAATTTAGTGAATTTTTAAATGGTCCTGAACTGGAAGAACCGCCATCCATTGAACCAGGAGAGATTGATTTAGAAATAAACTGTGAATTACTTACTGAACAGGAAATTATTGATGGAATATAAACTCTCAAGAACAGCAAAACGTCACAAGATGTTTAAGCAAGACCCTGATGTAACAGCAACAATCTTTCATCCTTTACTTGAACACATCTTGAAACAAAGAGAGAATACTGAAGATTGAACTACAGATAAATCGAAAATACCGAAAAAAGCACCTCTAAATGACTGTAGTAGTTTTAGAGGAATAACTTTCCCCCTCTATAACCAGGAAAAGTCTGACTAAAATCATCACAAATCGGATCTCGAATGTGTTGATAAACTACTCCTACAAGAACTTGTAGGATTCCGAATAAACCGAGACTGCGTAGATCAACTTTTAATGCTGAGAAATATTACTGAGGAATGCACAGAATGGTAGCGCAAACTTTGTATCAACTTTACTGACGTCCAAAAGGGCTTCGACAGCATTGGCAGGGCGAGTATTTGGAAAATATATTGGCATTAAGGAATTCCAATTAAAGTCATGCAACTCATCAAGGGATCCAACAACCACTTCACCTGCACTATTGGCAACAACCATCTCAGCTTTCAGATCAAGACAGGTGTTTGACAGAGCTGTTTCATGCCGTTGCTTTTGCTCAACTTCTTATTGTTTGGATAATGTAGAAGTCAATGAAAGGTCACAACGTGGAATCCACTGGGTGCCCTTCACCCCTCTGGGCGACTTGAATTTTCCAGACAACCTGCCTTTGATATCACACACAGAGAGCCACGTGCAGGAAAAGACAGATCCTTTATGCAGCTTTGGAGGACAAGTTGGCCAAACAGTCAAATGAAAATTGAGACCATGACTTTGAAGGTAGAAAATCCAACTCCTGTAAAATTCTATGGCACTGGGCTGCCTATTACAGTTCAGCTATCTCGACACCATCGTTCGAGTTGACAAAGGCACTTAAAGTGATATCCGAAACAGACTAAACAAGACCAGAAATGTCATGACAACCATGAACTAAATTTGGAAATCTTCTCAATACTCGACGAAAACAAAACTAAAACAAAACAATACTTGTGTTCTATCAAATTTCCTTTATGGTTCCGAGTGCTGGGGCATTACCAAGTGTCATTCTGATAGACTTTCAACTTTCCACACTACATGCTCGAGCAAACGTCTGCAAATCTCTTGGCCTACTAAAACCTACAACTCAACTTCCTTCAACGACACCGCACTGAGGATCTAGAGACCTTAATTATAAAAAAGAGATGGAGTTTTCTCTTCCCTAAACGCCCGAGGAAAAGAGAAATTGCGGTTCATCTGGGCAGCTCTGGCGGAGAACTGTGGAGGTAGAGATAACAAAATGTAACAAGATCTGGACACAACTCCAGAGACTGGCCTGGAACAGGGGCCAGTGAAGAGACTTGTTGTTCCCCTGCTCATTACTGGACGTCAGTGCCAGTGAGATGAGTTGAGATGAGGATTTGATCTTCTTAAAAAAGGTATCTGACCTGATCATGGTTGATAGATGCTAAGGGTAAACAACGCTCAACTACTGAGAAGAAACTAAAAGTTATTTTGGGTCTCGTTTGTTTATACAGATATTTTATTCTCATTTTTTGCTGATTTGTCAACTATTGGATAAAGTAACAAGAAAAAACCTTTTATTTTTGTGGAGTGATGCTTGTAAAATTCCCTACCACTTTAAAGAAAAGATTGAAAATAAACTCCATTCATAAGTTTAAAAAAGTCTATTGTAATATAGGTGGAGACAACCAATCACGTAGTTGGTTTATTTTGTTACAATTTTCTGAAGATAAAAAACTGCATCTGGTTGCTAATTTTTCAGCAGAATTGCAAAGATTAGATCAAAATTGGCCAGCAACAAGTAAAGAACCTTCTGCACTTATACTCGCAACGATATTTTTCTGAAAACCAATTCATTAAAAATTCACATTATAATTTATCAATGGACCTCTATTAAAGAAATATTCCTGAGGAAAATTCGCCTCCTTAATTATAGAATTGAAGGAGTAAAATTATATGATGCAGTACTATACATTCCAGGAATGTCATTCATTATCTAAGTTCTAAAACAAAGTTCACTAAACGTTTTCAATAACTACGAATTTCCAAGATCAAATTGAAGAGTATCAAGCTTAGGATCCTTTAATTGCAACTGCTAAACAAAGGGAAAAAGTATTTGAGGTCGCTCAGTGATTTTGGCAATTGCGAGAAAAAAAGTATCAGTACACCATCACAATACACCAGTTTTTGAAGTAGTCATAATTTATTCTACCTTCAAAAAAATCGTTTTTACTTGCCGAATAAGTATGATTAATTAGGAAATTTATACCAGTTTTCCAAAATATGCCTGAAAGCACAAGCTGTGACTCCACCACCCACTGAAATGACCCCTTTTGCCAATACTCTTTCGTACTACACAAATGCAGCTTGTGTCATCAATAGTGCATATTTTCCCAAGAAGAATAATGTATATTGATACGTTTTTAAGTTGATAAGAAATTCATCTAAGGCCTTCCGTTAAATGGTCAAACTGCCCGTCGTTGTTAAAGCTCTACTCAAATATTGAATGCGGATAGACGAGGTCCCTTCATATTTTTTCACCAATCAAATTTCCTATGTTGATGGCAAACTCAGAAAAACATTAGCATCTCCATCGGAATTGAAAAACGCAGTTGATGGGCCTACCACTGTCAAAGAAAGGTAGTTACCGAAAAAAATCAGTTGAATGTGCAGTACGAGTTGTTTTATTACATTGCTTATGCAACAAATAAAGAGACACCTTATTACCAGAGATGGTGTTTGCACTTAATGTTTTTAATGCATGGTTAGTGGTGTGTCTCATTCAATGTAATCTTTGGTCGCTTAACAGTACTTCTTAAAGACATCATCTTTGTATTCGAAGCACAATAGCATAAAATATGGATTTAATTTGTTGTCAGTTATCCAATCAAAATTTTCTAATTAATCAACTAATTTAAATCACAGTGCTCTTAACGACCAATACAATTCCGAGGAAAATAAAAGCAAACTACCTTCTGCAGCGATTCTTCAGGCTAAGACGGCAGTGTTGAATGGAATGAATAAATATTACGATGTGATAATCAAAAATTACTCCAGAGGGCAAACATAAGCTTGTTACGTACCCAAAAGAATTGGATGAAAATCTTTTATTCTAAGTTTTTATCATTTGTTTGTCTTGGAATTCCATTTGTTAAAGGGGAGAGAAATTTAGGGCAGCATTTTCCTGGAGTCTTCAATGTTCACATATTCTCTCTTGTGGCTTAATTTTTTTTGTTAGATTTAGTTTTTTGTAGAGTAAGTTATGTTAGGCCTTTGTTAAAAAATTAAATCAGAACACATTTTAGTTATGTGAAATCGACTTTTTGACTAGTACAATTTAAACCGCTGTAAAAACCTATGAATGTATGCTTGTATGCTTGTATGCTTTTAGCATGAAACCGGGAATGGTGGTTTGTAGCACAATAATTTGCAACTGAGTCACCAAAGAGTAGTGGGTGATATTCATAATAAAACAACAGCTGACCCTGTTCCGAAACTGGTTTTTTTTGTCGAGTACCTAGTTGAGAAACTAGCTGTAGTTGCTGATCAGTGTGGGGCTGGTGAACGTGTTACAAAACTCAGTCTTACTCTTCTCTCTGGTCCATTAATTTCTACTTCACCCAAACCAGAAAATTTCAAGGCGGAAAAATTATCTGGAAAAGTTATAACAAATGTCTATTGGTATGACCAAGGTGTTATTCCAGTTCTTGATTCTTTGATTCCTGTTATTCCAGTTCAGGATTCTTGCTAAGAGGAGAAACAGTAAACCGTGAGACATGGGTGTATGCGGACCGTCGCTACCGAAACTCAAGCGACGGTCAGAATCACTGATTGATTTCCTAACAATTTGTAAAGCAATCTATAATTAATGGAACTTTTTCAATTTAGTTTTTTAACTTAAACGTATTTTTTTTAAATTTTCCAACCAGTGCGCCCGCCAAGCTCCTCCAGTGAAAGAAACCTTAGAGGTATGTCACAGATAATAGGTTTAAGGGGCTCGTATGACACTAAGTTGCTAGCAAGAATTTTTTTCAGACATATTCAGTGATTTCGAGTATTAGATGTCACTGTTCCAATGCCATGTCAATACTCTGTCTCAGAATCAGATGAGAAAGCGTGCATGTAATGAACTCAACAGAAAGTACTCAGCAAAATTTTCAACTAATTCAAAGAAATTAAGGAGTAGATTTAATCAAAAGAAAAACAATCAGCTGCATACAAAACTCAATGTAAATAATATTTTTAAGTTTCAAATCACAAGTGGAGGAAAATGTCAACTGTTTTGAATTGGAATCAGACTCTTAGTTCAGTTAGCATTTTCGTGAAATGATAGTACGAACGTTCACAAAAACATGTTCAATTTATGTTACCGTTGTTATAGCTCTAAGATGTCACGAAACCAGATATAAACAAACAGAAATACACTCTGTGTTTATCTCTAACAACTTTGAAATTGCAATGACTATCTTGGAAACATAACAAGCATAAGGCCCTAACCTATCTGGATATAAGCTCCCTTCGGCGTCTTCAATGCGTCTTTTCTCAGATTACCACTCTAACTGATTTTAGTAAAAATACGACTTGTATATATACGGTAAGAAAATCTAAAATTAATAATACTCCAACGTAAGAATAATTAATGGATCACCACTAAACAACAGGGCTAAACTGAGAAATACTCCTACATAAACAAATGTAAACCCAACTTACGTTAATTGTGTGGGAAAGTTATGAGTAACCCTAAGCTACACCTAAATAATGCTATGGGAAAATTCCGGACCTACTTAGAGAAAACGATGCGAAAATCCCAAGTATGCAAAACTGTCGACTATGACGTAAGAACACTGTTGTGCATCAGCTATCTGAATGCACAGGGAAACAAAGAAGAAAACCTAATAATGAATGGGCTAAGAGGTACCTATCTAAAAAGGGCCTAACAACTAAAAATCGTGGCAAAGACGCTAAAGCTCTTGGTTGGCTTCTCTTTAAAATACACCATTGTTGTCAGGGTTGATTAGTACATGAAGCCCATTTGGGTCACGAAACACCCAATTGTAATGTAAACTACCAAAGTAAGGGAGTTTTGGTATGTGTTTGGCTTTAACTATAAAATCACAATAAATTCAAAATAAAAATATTTTTGAAAGTCCCTGATAGTCTTTTTTAAAATCTCGACATACACCAGGATTTGTTGCAATCGTTTTTTGTTACAAAAAGTATTTACATAACCATTTGAATTATTAATTTGCAACGTCGTCACTTTTAACTTGCTTGAAATTAATGTGAACGAAAACTGAATGAATTTATCGGCAAAGTCCATTTTTATCACTAGTCCCCCTTCCCCATTCCGAGACTCAAAAGTTTCCACGAGTATCCGATGTAAAAGTTTTTCCATTAACTTTCTGTGAAAAATGTAAGATGAATGTCAAAGTCAGAAAACAAGAGGTGTTAAAGTTAAATGTAATGAACTAAAGAAGAATGGAACGAAAACGGTCGTTGTCAAATGTTTATTTCCTTTACAAAAATAAAATCCTACAAGACTATAATTCTTTCAAAGTTATAAATACAAAAATTTCTTTAGCAAAAATTATTGGTCTCAGTAAAGATGAGGTTTCAAATGACAATGCAACAGTGAGGCGTCCTGTGGGAAGTGGGGCAGTGCCTAACCAAGAAATATTTTTTTTATTTATGCAACAAATTATTCTTTGAGCTCCAACATTTTATTTACTTTTATGGAACTCATAAAATTCGTCCATCGTTTGTCCTAGATCAAAAGTTACCATTGAGTTGTGGAATTGAAGGAACCCCAGATTTTCATTTTTGTGAGGGCATGCCGCGAAATACAAAATAACTGACCATACGATCGCCCATTATATATTTTTACAATAACAGCAAATTAACATGCCACCGAGCTGGGCTGATGTAAACAATAATTCCCAACTCCAGGGATTGATAAATAGATGCAAGCAACGAAGCAGTCCAACAATTATGTGGGAACGGCTGAGCTGTTAAACAATTATTCTGGGTCATTGCATGTGATGTGTACTGAATTTGCTTTCTTGGCCTACATGATAATTACGTACATAATGCAAGTAATTTTGTAGTATTATTGTTTAGATACTGGGAAACCTCATGTATGAGGTTGTCCAGTATCTGGGTCGAAGAGGTTGAATTCAAAAAGTCAAGTATTGAATTAAATGACCTTAACTGTCCTTTCAGACATAAACTGTTATTAAACAGAGGTTAACACATGTGCTCAGAGACTGCAAAAGTCCAACACACAACTGCAAAAGTAGATAAATAATGTAGTCCTTTATCGGTTTCAATATAATAAAATGTTTTGTACGATAACCATTCTAATTTCCTTGTCATGCCCTCATTTTTTCCTCTTTTCCTTTACATCATTGTTTGACACAATTTTTTTTACTTTTTCAGTCAAAAGTATAAAAACGGATTCAAACTTATTGAAATCTGGATGTTTTTCTGAAAGTGTTTCTGAAAACACAATAACATTTTGTGGTAACAAGCAAGGTACTGACTGCCTGGGTTTCGAAACTAGAATCTCCCATTTTCCAAAAAAGTGTTTTGAACAACTTAGCCACAGGACCCTTTGTTTGACAAACATGTTTACTTTGACGGCCACAATGGTCTGTTGGTGTGTGGCGTTGTTATCCTTAACTCTGCAAGCCTGCACAAACTCAAACAAAATTCAGAAGGTGACCTGGGTCAACACTAAAATTCGCAAAAAGGTGTTTTGAACAACTCAGCCACAGGACCTCTTGTTTGGCAAACATGTTTACTTTGACGGCCACAAAGGTCTGTTGGCGTGTGGCGTTGTTATCCTAAACGGTGCAAGCCTGCACAAACTCAAACAAAATTCAGGTGACCTCGGTCAACACTAAAATTTAGTCAGTTCTTTCTTGTGTTACAACCAATATTTTCTGAAAATTTCATCTAATTCCGTTAATAACTTTTAAAGTTATTTTGCATACAAACAAACAGAGAGACAAAAGAAAAACATTGTCTCTTTCGCGGACGTAATAAACAGGGGCTGACAGAAAACAGTTTTTCTTCCGGGACAGTTCTGGTGCACTCGTTGACCACAAAATAATGCCATTTGACTCTTTCTTCCATGAAAAATTTGAGTACGTGATGTTATGATAAAGTATCAGCAACGGGAAACATATAAACAAGTACGACACGATATGCTTTGCATAAATTGTAATCAATGGTAACAACATAACTTGCACATGGCTCGTGCAGATCAAATTAACTAAATCCAAAACAAAAGTCAAAATGGGCTGTAGTGATTGGCAGGACAGACATGGGCAACCGCTGTACCGAGGCACTGGTGTCACTGGGCTGCACAATCTCTAACACGTGATAGCCCAAAACTGTACCCTGAAGCAATCAAAAGCCTTGATAATCTTTTGTCTTCCTATGAATTGCTTCACAGGTCAAAATAAAAAAAAGCGAGAGCGACTACTACTGCTGCTACTACTACTACTATTACTACTACTACTACTTCTACTATTACTACTACCACTACTACCATTACTGCTGCTACTACTAATACTACTGCTTCTACAACTGCTACCATTACTGCTACCATTACTGCTACAACTACTGCTACTACTACTGCTACCACAATTACCATTACCTCTTCCTTTTCGTCCTCTTCAACCAACCTTTTTCCGGCTTTATGTTGGGTCGGTCGCTCAATACTTCCTTTTCTAACTCTCTATGTCATGACAGTCTCATCGACAATCTCAATCGCCCGCATACCTGGGTTGACGACATCTTACAGCATAATTTTCTGCCTTCTTTCACTTCTCATTCCAGTTACCAATGTTTTCTAGATTCCGTATAAATGTTTTTCTGGCCTTTTTTGCATAACATATTCATTCCTTGCCAATCTTCCCTCTCTTGTTTTGTCTGTGATCTTTGCAACTTACATGAATCTTCTTAACTCCACGTTTATTTGGTGTTTATGCAAGGAGATTCAAGCGATCCATCTCAGCAGCATCATTCTTCTGGACTTCAATATTTTTTCCTTCCCTTTTCGTGAAATGACCAACTCCAAGTAATACAGTTCCACTGGGTGCATTACTCTTTTATATATCTTTGTCTTGATTTTCTTCGCCATTGTTTTGCCACAGACTATTCCACTTGCGGTATCTTGCTCGAGACCATTACCTGAGTATTTGCCATGTTAACTGTCTAGCCCTTTAATTCGATTTATGCCTGCCAGGTGCGTATTCTTTCTTGTAACTCCTCTTTGGTTGCATAAAAGAGCTCTTCAGCATTCCATCCCTAATCTCTGCTGTTAGTATCTAATACGATGTCAAAAAGGGTCAAGAGGACTGAACCTTGGTGGAGTCCTATTTTTTACTTAAAGGACCCCGATTCTCCCGCTCTACACACTACATTAGTATAGCATCTTTCGCAGAGGCTTCCCACCATTCTCACTAGCTTTTCTGTCATTCTGTTTCTACTCATGCACCGCAGCACCGAGTGCCTTGGAGCCCTATCATATACCTTCTCAAAGTCAAGAATGACCATGTAGAGGGGTTTGTTCTCTAAAAGCGCCTTTTTTGCCCTTGTTTTAAATACAAATATGTTCTACAATTCCACTTAGTGGCATGCACCCAAACTGCATCTCATCTACTACTACCTACTTTCTCAATCTCCAATCTAATGTTCTCTCGTAAATCTCCCTAACATGTTCGAGCAGTTTTGTGCCCCTGTAGCTGCCCTACTCTGCTGCACTACTTTTGTACTTAAAAATGAGAATCAGTCTGTTCAAGTTTTAATCCTCAGTTATTTTGTCTCTCTTCCATATCATGTTTAAAATTTTTAGCAGCCATTTTATACCATCGTCACCTAATGACAGAATGATCACAACTTTATTTTAGTGGATTTAGCGGCTTTTACATTTTTCATACCTTTAAGCACTGCTACAACTTCTTCCTTTTGAATCCTCAACTCCGGTCCTTTTACCTTTATGTCCTCTTGCAGTTTCACTCCTTCGTTTTCAGTATCAAGCAGCTCCCCTTAAGTACTCCTTTAATCCCTTGCATATCTTATTCTCATACGTCAATAGAATTCCTGTGTTGTTTTGATCACCACACTGCAACAAATGTTCTTTTAAGCTCAATTCCAGGCTTTGGAATTTTGGAAATTCTTTAATATCCTGTATTTTTATCCTTATCTTGGTACCACTCTCCATGCATTACCCCTCTGTCCCATGCCATTGACTTTCTGCCTTCTTTTCCATTTTCTTCAACATTTCTTGAGCTTCTTTGCTGTCCTCTCTTTTCAGCTGCCTGAAAGCTTTCTTCTTTTTATTCAGCGCTCTCTGTTGTTCCGCTAACTACCACCATTCTTCCTTGTTTGCTAGTCTTCTTGCCTTTTTTCTGCCTCATCGAATACACCTTTCCCGAGATTTTTTTTCGCTGCATGAAAACGAGGCGGAACTTGCGAAAAAATCAAAACATACAGCCAGCAAGTGCTTTGAAAGAGAAAATGGCGTTTCTTGTGTTATGAGAAATTGATTGCTTAACATAAAAATGGAGTCTTCAGAAAATTATGCTGGTTCGTCTGCCTCTAGACCAAAACAAATTGAAAAAGGCGGATTGGGAGTGTACTGCTGCATGCCAAATTGCTAAGTATTACTTTATAGTACTTTTGTAAGTCAGCTTTATGAAGGTTCCATATCAGAGAAAGAAATTGTGGAACGTTGCGGCTTAATCAATCCAATTCTTTGGGAAAAAGGAGACAGTCTCATCTCTGACCGAGGCTTTACTATTAAAGACCTTTTGAAACCACTGGATGTTGAACTTAACATACCTTCATTTCTTGAAGGTCGTTCACAATTATCTGAAGATGAAGTTAAAGAAAGCCAGACGATTGCTTCTGTGAGGATTCATGTCGAGCGAGCCATTAGAAGAGTAAAAAAATTTAGACAAGTTAGAAATGAAATTCCTTTAACACTAAATGGATCGATTAATCAAATATGGACAGTCTCATGTTTATTGTGTAATTTTATGGTTCCTTTGATTCAAAAAGAAGATTAGGGACTTTGACAAAGTTTCAACCACAGGTAACTATGAATTAACTTCAAAAGAGAGGAATTTGATACTTAGAAGACAAATTTTGTGAAATTTTACTGAAGTGAAAGCAATTTTTTTTTTTAAAAAAGAATACAACATTTTTTATCTGAAGTTTTCAGGTCACACAAAATGTTTCATTTCTCAGTTTTTAAAAGACAGAATTTTCTCAACATTGCTAAGTTTTTCTGAGTTAGAATATATATATATATATATATATATATATATATATATATATATATATATATATATATATATATATATCTGTAACATTTCAGTATCAATACCGCCCTTCCCTTTGAAAAACATATGTATATATAATTATATAAGTATATAACTATAAACATGGTAGTAAATATTGCTTGTAGAATCTAGTTAATCTTTCCACTAATGTTGCAAAGTAAGGTTCATCAAATTCAGTCCTAACAATAAGCAATCCTTTGAATGTGTAAACAATGAAATAGCAATATGATATTTGTGACAATCCCATTGCTAACTGAATTTGGCTGTAGTAACCATAACTGTGATTTTTTTTGAGAAATAATCTACCATTTGAATCTTTTCCAACATAAAACTTTTCATCATTAACTAATTCATTTGCAGTTGAATTTCTTTTTATTTTCGGACATTTAATCTCAATAAGCCCTGGCAATTTTTTATTTCTATCAGTGATTAAGCCATCTGGACTAGCAGCAAGCCAGAAAAGGAACGGTTGAACTACTATTCCAGTTTCACGAATTATGATATCTCGTTTAAGGGTGAACTTCATGTATTGTTCAAATTTTTGTCGAGCAACAGGTTCATATTCACGTCCATGTTTAAATGCTTCTTGTACTATTTTTGGCAATAGCTTCTCGTCTTTTTTTTTAATTAAAGTTTTAGCCAAAGTTTCAAAATTTTTTTGACGAATAAATATTTTATGACAATTACTTGATGTTATACGTTTCTTTCTTGCATCTATCCAAAGATTGTTTGAGGCTTGTCCCACAGTATCTTGCTCTAGTATCCTACAATTCTCTAAGGTTTCAGGAAATATCTGAGACAGTGTTAGCAATTCTGAGTGATTTAACATGTCCCAATCTGTAGGAACATAATCACTTTCTTTTGAAATCAAATCAAATGGTAAAGGGCAATGTTGATGATTTACATTAATATTTGCTGAAATAAAAGAAGTGTCGAAATTCGTAACAACATTAAAATTTGCTTCAAATACACTTAGTTGATGTGACAGTGGAGAACCAGTAAAAAAATCACCATAAGCAGTGGATACTTTTGGCAAAGAATAATTTATTACATGGCCATATCCAATTCTTTTATCCTTTGTAACCAGATTAAGATGTGCTATAGCTGTTCGTTCAATCAAATTATCATTTTCCACATTTATTCTGGGATTATAAAGAGTACATCTAACACCTTTAGACTTTTCTTGCTTCTGAATATAAATATCCATAACTGGTTGGGGGTACTTGGCATTGTCTGAGGGTACACCCCATCGTCTTGATGTACTTGTACAAGCAATTTCCTCAGGAATTTTCTTTAGTTGATGCAGTGAATAATCTGCTAATTCATATAAAAGAGCCATAACATGATTACAGTATCCAGATTTCCCAGCCGGACAATCACATTTAGCCTCACAAACGTCTCCATTGTCTTTTCTCAAACCAACTGTCATACTTCTAACTTCTCTTTTCATACTAGCTTTGCATTGTCCCTTAACATAAAAAAAGCGTTTTGTTAATCTCGTGAACAAAGCTTTTCTCAGAACATATCCCTCTTCCTTGAATTTTCTGCCCCTGTTCATTGTTTTTACTATCGACTTTCCTCTTTTACCACTCTTTAAACGATGCTTTTCTATCTCTTTTATTGTAAACAATGGCAAGTTTAAAAGATCTTTTCCCCACTTCAATTTCTTTTCTTCTTTCATAACAACAATATTGATTTTCTCATCAACATTTTTCAGCAGTAACTTTATAAGATTCTGTGCGTCCTCCATGCTGAAATAGTTTATTTTGATTTTTTTTTTTCGCAAGTTCAGCCTCGTTTTCACGCAGCAGAAGAAAATCTCGCGAAAGGTGTATTGTGAAATGGATTTATTACAAAAGGTTTTCCCACATTGTAACTATTTACATGGCTACCAATAGAAGTCACTGATGCAGGGTAAGAGTTAGGAATTTCTTGAAAATGGCTACTTGCAATTAAAATATCTTGCTTATAAAGTTTAGCTGAAATAGTTAATTGCAAGCAAGAAAGGAAATTGTAATTAATCCTATGCTTGGGGGCTGCAATACAGAAATCCTTGAAGAAAATCGAGAGCAGCTAAATAAGGCTTGCCAACTTGTATATTTTTAGTGTGTTCTGGTGTGTAATAATGTTTATTTCGTGGTTTGTGTTAATCGCATTTTTGGATCAGGAAAGCCAAATTACATTTTTACAATTTTTACTAAATAATTACATGGAAATTAGTCTATAAGCTAGACAGGCATGTACATTCGGTTTGCTATTTAGGACATTTTTCCAGTATTAGTACAGCTTGGTATACAAAATATCACGAGACGAAACTTATGGGGTAACCAGGTTCATAATAAGACGCTTCCCGTATTTGAACAGTTCCTTCTTGGTAAGAAATTAAAAAATGGCTTTGAAAAAAGCAACCAATTTATAGATCCTAAAACTTTAGATATTGCGTTTTGCCAAACTTTGTTTTTGAAGAATGCACCTTTCTTTCCATTGAAGGGTATTCTGTGATTTATTCCGTTAATGTGTAAGTAGGCATTTTGCAGACTTTTAAATATTTAGCTTTTGTTTAGAAATTAAATCAGATCAGGCATTAAGTTTCTTTTTTCCCTTTTCATACTATTCCGGTTTAAAAATAACTGTTTCAAGTTATAAAATTTTATTTTGTTTGTTTGATTAAAATTTGAGCGACCATGGTAGTGTAAGAGACGACCTTTTTCCTATATCAGGGCGTGTTCTAAAAATTTGGGCACTGCAATTTGCAAAATGGTCCAGCAAGCCTTTACCATGAGTTTCCGACATTTTAGTGGCTGTGACGCAAAGCGACGAAATTCCCCCCTGTATTGGGACTGGCGAGGCCCATTCCAAGAATTTTGCGAATGAAAACCTGCAGTGACTCATGTCTCTGAACTATTTACTTGTCACAACAATAGGAATCCCCTTATGCAATTCACACTGTGCATCCCACGCGGCGATTCCTTGATTTATTTACCTTTGCAAACACAACATCATTTTCAGAAGTCTGTAAGTTTATTTTGCCTTATTTCGCCTGTTTGTGATTATGCATCACAAACAGGCGCATCATTCATTATTCATCATGGTTTCCATTTATGTATAAAATTATTTTTACCATACTAGTAACGAATATATAACAAGGTATGTAGGATTCTCCAGTAGTTAGGAGTTCAGGGTAGAATTTTGAGCTTAAGATAAGACTTAGATAAGCCAAACACAGCCTTCTTTCTGGAGTCTGCCTCAAAGATTTGTTCTTTGGTAAGAAAAATTTTCTTTTTCTTATTAGTAATTATAGAACTGTTCTGGAAAAAATGCACAACTTTCAAAAGCAAAACAACAAAAGGCCACTAAATAACTCAAGAAATTGAAAAGGAAAGGTCAGGAAATTGAAAAGGAAAGGTCAGGAAATTGACAAGTGATGTGACAAATTCCAAAAACAGTAAATCGGTACTTACTTCTGGTTGGGACGTGCACCTTTGGAGGTGCTCTTGTGTTTTCGACCGCCTTTACACAGCTGCACTTTAGCTTATAATAAACCAACTTTCCAGTTGGACCTGCATTTTCGGGGACTTTTTTCTGGCAGCCTGGAAACTCTTACTGTCTCTCTTCCAGTAACTCACTTTCTGTGTTTGCCCTCACTCAGGCTAGCCATGTTTCACCGTGGTTTGAACAGAACCAGAAATTGGCGCCGGTCAAAAATAGGCGCTGAGAACAGAAACAAATTTGGTCATGGGACTTAAACAGATCGACCAATGAAATTTTACTTCAACACAGGACGGTAAAATAGGTTTTTATTTATTTAGCCGGGCGCCCGGCTAAATAGACACTTTATTCTTTATTAACTGATATGAACGGAGAATGCTGCTTGAAATGATTGCTTTATGGAAAATTTCCAAATAGATCAAAACACTAAAAAGGGCGTTTACCATGTTTCCGAGCCCAAAGAGATTGACCAGGAAAGATTAAGAGGGTTCGTTCCTTGACGCTTTCTTTTCATTTTTGCTACCCCTTTTGTTTGTGTCTGGCCTTGATGATAAGATTTTGTAGCTCATTCTTTTTTGACGCCAAGCCATTGGTTGGCGTCAAGAAGGGCATCCGGCCAAGAAATTCCTCACTGCCAAAATCCAAGTTCCTGTGAAGGGCACCGTCTGAGTACCAGTTGCTGGGGGGAAAATGACGTAAAAACCAAAAAAAAAAAGAAAATTGACATGATTATGATATTGACTTGCAGCCATTTTGTTTGAATTTGAGGAAGGGCAATAAAGCCATTCCTCTCATAACTTTTGCCTCCACAAGAAAAAAAAATCCATTCTGTTTCTGTTACAGACCAACAAAGTTTTTAAAATGTGAAACCTCCTCTGAAAGGTGATGGTTATGTTGTTTTTGTTTACTTGGGTAGCTCTTGGAAAATAAGCCGTTAATGCTCACGGAAAGTTACGAAATGCAAAATTCAGTTTTAACGTCATCAAAGCCGTTGTTTCTGACAAGCGGGGAAAACAAGGACCATATCTGCCTTGTCTCATGCACAACAACACCCAGCTCTATTAAGGCCGCTTACTTCTATGTCGACAATATGCCACGTATTAGTTAAACAAAAGGAGAATTGGGTGAAGGTTGGGTAGAATAGAGGCTAAAGAATGGCGGCTAGGCCTCTCCCTAACCATATCTATTCTCTATTTCATTTCGCCAATCAAAAAAACTGGCCTTGTTCTTGTGAGAAACCGGTTGATAAGAAACCTAGCTTCAGAATCCCCCAAAATTTAGTACATTAAAATATTCAGGTAATGGGGTACAAAAATTTAGTCAAAATAAGAAACTTAGCTACAATATTGGCACCTTCCTTGGCCCAAACTCTAACCGCCAAGAATTTTTGAAAACTATCAGAGAGGAACAGAAAAGTATTGTGCAGTATGCTACTAAGGGACCATTATGGAAATAAGGTCAGTTTGACCTTTTAATGTTATCCCTGCCACTTCAATTAGGGTTGATTTGTCATTATTTTTATTTTAACTCAAATTGTAATATTTTTATGCAACATTCTTTTTAGTATTAATTTATACAAAAGTTTGTAAATTAACTTTAAATTGTAATTTATTGACTTTCTAGGCCTTTCTTTTTTTTTAAACATTTGTAAACATTTTTCATTTTATGTTTGTGGCAAATAAAAACTTACTTACTTACTTACTACGTTTGTGGTCGGTGCAATTCAGGGACAGAACTCAAACAGGTCACGAAATGAATGGGTAGTTGGCTCCGTCCAATCAAAATATTTATCAACAGACATCCTTGACAAAGTGGCTACAGCCAGTCCGCTGTCATTCTGTTTTCGGAAATTGTAATCTGGAAATTTCGCAACACGTTTTTAAGCCATCCCGTTTTCCTATATTTTTCAGATCTTGAAAATGTCCTCGGATACATTTGGGACATTTATAATTGATTATATCCAACTCTCCTGCTTGTCTGAACTTATCACTACCATTTAAAGTTGTAATGCCAGCCAATTTTAATAAAATTGCTCTCCAGAATTAGTTTCCATTGGCAGCTGACTTACACCTTTATTTGAATAAGAAAAAAAAGGTTTTAAGCCTATCGTGGTCTAAATCGCTCCTAAAATAACCATGTACTATGGCTATCCCAAGGCTGCAAAAATACATTAAGCATTATCCTTGAGGAACTTCAATCAGTAAGCATGAAAACTTAAGACCCAGTGGGAAAAGGTTCAGTTCAAGAGGGTAAAACCAGGCCTAATGGTACATTACTCCTTACTGATACAGATATTTGCACATTCTTTTCCATGAGCTTATCTGTCTGTTTCAAATAACAATTAGGAAAAATATGTTTACAAAAACGAATACTTGTAAAATAACAGTTTGGTCTTGAATATAACGTAGAGCGAATCGGCTAATTTTCACAGACACATGTTATACCTCGTTCTGAATTGATAAATACTTGGAAGCATTGGTACACATAATAATTAACTTTGCTTTCTTCATCAGCAAAGTGTAATGACTCATTCAGGCAAAACCAAAATAATAAAAGCAATATTATAGCAGTTGTACAACATAATTATATCCTAGTCAACAGAACATCAAATAAAAGGAAAACTTTCGTGTTCTGTGTGCATTTGTACTTTGGGAACTTAGCAATGTTTAGGCCAGTGGTGTTTCATCGAAAATATCAAAGACAATCCGGCCTTTGTCAATATCCTCTGTGTTATTTCAACCATTTAAATATTTTCTTCAGGTGCATCACAACAGCAATCACTTTCAACGTGCTACTCATTTAAAATCACGCGATTTGTATCCCCTGTTCAGGTGCATCAAGGAAACTTGGTGCTAGGTCGAGGTAGTCTGGCAGCTCCTCGGGGTTGATAAGAGTGTGGTCACAGTTTTTGGCAGGTTTGGCAGATTAAATGATGATGAAAGTTCAGTGTTCCTCTGCGCGAAACTGTTGAATATTGCAATGCCAGCGATCAGCATTATCGTCGCTCTCAACCACGCTTGGTGCTCCAGAGAAACTAGCAATTTTGAAAGTTGGGCACATCCTGTGTCTAAACGTTGTCACAAGTCTGCAGCATTTGGTAACCAAAACCAAACAACACAGGCTTGACCATTCACCAGCTGCTTAAAATCACCTTTAGTATGGGCCTCCAGATTATCTAATAAAAGTACACAGCTATCGATTTTCCCCAAGGTATCAAAATTAGTTGTTTTTTCTCCTCATTCAAGAGAAACATCAGGGCCCATGCGGGCGTTTACCTGGAAACAGATGTAGCCATCTCAATGCCAGGCTATTTCGCATCCAAAAAATCTCTCTTGCCAGCTCCCTTGAAAGGATGGCATGACAGGCTGATTTTCTTTGGGACGCGACATTACTTATAATAAGCACTGTCTTTCATCTAACCCACACCCTGGTTGGCTTTTCCATGTATTAATGTAGTATGTTGTTTCGCTTTCTGATCCACATACTCATACATTTCCTTGATATCGATTTCAAAAGGCAGGGGTCTCTGATCTGCATGCAGCTTTTGTGCCCGCACAAATCTCCTTTTCGGATCATATGTTTCATTTTCCTCAAATCGGAGACAGCGTTCTCTGTAAGTTGAATGTCACTTTATCATGTGAGGCTTTTTCTCTTTCTTTCCCAGACTTTTATTGCTTTGTCGTGCTCGCACCGGAAAATTGTACTCCTTCAATAACTGAACGATTATATGAAATCTGATTGAAGATTCATCTTGGCCTGTCATTTGTTTATCTATCACGCTAACTTTCGTCCATAACCGGCAAAAATTTACTCTATGCCCTTTTGATCTAGTTACCTTGAGGGTTTTCCATAGTTACATTCCTCGAATTTTGAGGGGTGCTCAAGCAACCTGCGCACTCCTTTGAACCCGCCCCTCTAAAATTATGTGTCAAGTGTAGCAAAAAACGAAATGCACATACATTTGCCAAGTGGTGGCCTGCCTTGGGGAAAATCGTGTGTATTCCTACAGAGAAACACAAGCACAATATTCAGCATGTGGCAAAACCTTTGGTCAGCCCCAAAAAGGTGCTCTTATTTCTGGGTATTTGGAAACCCTTACCCAATTTTGTATCCCAAAAGGGGCACTGATGGCCCAGGGAATGTCAGAATTCTCTTTTGGGGATTGGGTTATAGCTCAAAATAATGGATCTTTCATTTTCTAAACAAGGGAAGAAAAATTTGAATCCGGTTGTCATGGGGTTTGTCACTTGAGACAATAACGAAAGCAAATTCTTTTTGTTTTATTTATTTTCAGATAACACGAAAAAAATGCCATTCAAGCGTGTAAAGGGTGTGGTATTTAGTTGAAGGAGAAGCAAGAGCCATCTCAGAAGTTTTTCAGTTTGTCCTCAACTTTTTTGGTTTTTCTGACGTTTACTTTTACACTTTGTTAGTGAAATGGCACAGTGGCAAAATGGAATTTGCGGATGCATGGGTGATTGTGGAACTTGTTTGATTACATATTTTCTCCCATGTGTTACATCTGGTAAAAATGCAGAAGCGGCAGGCAAAGACTGCTTGTTGTACGGTTTTCTGTCCACGCTTGGTTGCATTGGGATTTACACAAGAGCAACAGTTCGGGAAGAACTTAGAAACAAATATGGCATTGAGGTAAGGTAAAGTGTTTTTGTGTTGCACAGGTGTGGGTATGTTTTCAGGTAAGACGGAGAAGTAAGTTGTTTATAACAAGTCTTGGAGCGTCCAGCCCAGAAAGGGTTAGATGCTCATGTTGTTTGGCACGTGGTGAGTTTTTTTTTCCGCAGTTGCTTTCGGAAGTGGTATCACAAGTTGAAGAGATAAGTTAAGTAAAGAAAGTAGTTACATTTTTTAAGGATAAAGAATGTGAGAAGTTATTATTTATGTGCTAAATTCTGGCGAACCCTGTCTTAAGGCTTGCCTGTTGAGCATAACAGACGGTTTCCGCCTTTCGAGTTGTTTTACTTTTTGCTTTTGTGCAGTTTTAACCATTTCTAAGTCCAACTCTTACCGTTGTCACGATGATCAGTTAGCATTTAAAATTGAGTTGAACCGTATTTATGTATACCCAAGGTCTGTTGCATGATGATCGTTTGTCCTTTTTGAGTATCGGCTTCATGGTGACAAATGGTTTTGCGAATGGAGAATAGAACGTGAAATCTTATCAAACAGACCTGCAATTCTGACAGTCGTGATGGTAACAAATGAACAATACAAATATTGTTTTTAGTTTCAATAGGTACGCAACAAATGGTAGTGAATCTTCAGAAGCAAGTCTTTTTCTTTGAACAAAGCCCGTTCCTCTTGTCAAGAAATATTTAAATTGCAGGTGACGTTGTGTTTGCTTATTTAAATGACACCCGCTATTGTTGTATGTATGTATGTATTTATTCGCCACTAACAAAAAAAATACAAATGTTCAAAGGTAAATGGTAAAAACCTAATACATGATGTTATCCAAAATAGTTAAAAAATAAGACTAAACAGAAACAAAAAAGAACGAACCAAACAAGCGGGACGGTAATCTAGAGAAACGGTGGCAGG
>RDPX01000023.1:2623137-2637464 GCA_003991215.1 Morbakka virulenta
GTGTACTTCCCTATATCTATAACAATCTACGATTACCCAATGGAAACAATATCAATAACCGTGCTGTAAAGAAAATAGAATATTTAGTAATACACGTAGATATCGCTCTCTTTCTTCTGGAGCTTTTCAAAGAAACTTTTTTTGATGTTGTGCTTAAAAGAGTTAGTATTTGAACTTAATTTAATGTGCGACGGTAACCTATTCCATAATTTGGGACCCAGATATGATAGAGCTTTTTGGCCATCGTTACTACTTCGGAAGGGTATTTGAAGTTTGTAGCTAGAGTTTCGCGTGTAGTGGGCATGGTGTTTGGTCGTTTTTTGACGAAATACGACAAATTTCATGGACACACCAGTGTTTGAATCAGATTCCTTTCACGTGATAAGATTTGAAATATGTGTACAAACAAAAGTGATGATTAATCTGCATTCATGTGCGTTGCCGAGCTACCCATTGATTTGGGTTGATGTTTTTCGTACAAGTGCACATCAGTTGAGAAAATGAAAATAAACGGATCCAAATAAACTGATCACCACAATATCAATTTGTGTAATAAAATTGTATATAACAATGTCTACCAAGTATCAAATTGAGAGCTGTGTCTACCACTCAATTTGAATAAGGTTTTTACACAAGTGTGTGTGTGTGTGCATGCCGTTCAAGCAGTTTGGTTGTCCTGAGGTATTTTCATTATTGCTTGGACTGAGCCCCTCTTCTTTTGTGGCCTTTCGGCCAAAATCGGGACGTTTAACAGTGGTTCGTACGGCACATTTCATGTGGTACGTATTTTTTGACAGTGGACGAGATTGAATTTGTTTTTTCCACAAACATGGATCGATATACTAGCAAGTAAGAAAGAGACAAAGCTGATAAAGAGCTTTTGCATTCTCACAGCGCAAAATCTTCTTGGAAATAGGAGCTCTTGAGTTTAAAGAAATTTAGGAAATCTGATAATAGCGATGTAAAAGACCCCCGTCACAGGTACTGCAGAAGGACATCAATGAAAATCTTCTTAACAATAGATGTTACGGTTCAGAAGTGCAACCCTGCAAAAATGTCCAGTTTCGATTTGGAAGCAACTTCACTGCAGAGGGTTACTGTTTTATTTTATTTTCTTACTTTGTACGTTTTTATTTATTTTGGTTTCTTTTTTTAGAAAATGGTGATTTCGATTTTACACCTGTTCTTCGTGGGTGTGAACAGTGATCTAATCTCGTGCAATGCACTCGAGCAGCAAAGACTCTTGGCTTTGTCGTTGACCTTTTGTTGTGCATCGAAGCTTAACCTTATTTTTTGCTTTTGGTTTTAGGGAACTCTTTTGAACGATGTTCTTTGCCATTGCTTTTGTCCGTTGTGTGCACTTGTGCAAGAAACACAGGTAAGTTCTTGTTTGAGAATCCTCATTAACGTAAATATTACTTTTGCTGTTCGGGGTTGACAGGGATTTCATAAAAATTAGCGCAAAAATGGCTTTCTCTAGGATTTCCCATGGGGATTGAGTTAAGATTTTGATTGATTAAATGATTCGGTTTTTCTTTTTAAAAAAGGATCAACTGTGCCTTTTTTGAGTACTAGTCGTGCAAGGCCCTCTGTGACATTACAGTCAAAGTAAACAAAGAAACCACGTTCTGAAAAGGGAAAGTTCAGAATGCTTTTAGTGTTAGAAATTACTGATGACATTAATGAATTGCTTGCCAGTTTTTACTTTAATTAGAGATTTGTGCATATCGTGTTACAGTACACTTTTTTTTTGCAAGAAACTAAGCTTTGGGTCTCTAGCAAGTTTCTTAAGGGTTTCTTATTACACTATATAAGAATTTTTGCCTTATTGAGAGGAATATCACAGAGAACAAACTTTTATGCTTATCTTTTTTGTTGTACATAGTGCTTACACAAAAACTAATTAAGAGTGTTTATGTATGTCTTTACAATAGAATTATTTCAATGTCATCGAAATCATCTAGCTTTATGTAATCGTCTGTTCCATCAGGAAACAAGATTCGATACTCATCAAATTTGCTATTATACCATTGTATGGTACCAGTGTGCCATCCATTATCATGAAGAGCGCGTACTTTTCTCTTTGACACATACACGATCGGTTTCCTCATCTTTGCGTTCGCCATTTGATACACTAACATCATCGAATGGATCCTCAACATCACTCTCTGAGACTTCGCTAGGCTCTGGTGTAGCCACTGGAACAACACATTCTACAGCATTTTCAGAAATTTGAACGGGTAATGTTTTTGGCACAACACAATCATGGAGGCCTTCAGGCTTAATTTTGGAATCATTTGAGCCATCGGTGTCAATAAGGCAACCAGTTTTCTCAAAGCAACGATATCGAGTTTGATTGTATTCCTCTGATTGCAGACGTTCAAAGGCTTCACCAACCCAATGTGTGATCTAAATTCTACGGTCTGACGCGGTAAGTTTTTTTTCAGAATTTCCCAACCACAGATCAATGTTTTCCTCACTTTCTAGCCACTCGTCTTAGATGTTGCCTATCAATCTCTTGTAAAGTGCGCCATAGCCATTGTCTACCAGCTGCCATATGTCTGTAGCATCTTTAACTCCAAACCATACGATCCCATTTAGTGCTTTGATCTCAGACGAGAACTGTTCAGATGTTTGTGCACTCGGGTTATCACAAAATATAACAAACTCGGTTAGGTTTTCCACGGCAGTCTTTAAGGTATTTCGTACCCAATCAACACTCACGTGAGTATATCTGCCCAAGCGCATTGCTGCTAATATATATCAACTGTTTTATGACAAGCAGCTTTCTCTTTCTCTGAGACTCGTTTTCCAGTGCCTCTGAATAAGATAGCTATTATCACCTTGTTGTCTTCTGCAGAAAAGCAGATTTGTAGTGTGGCGTTTGTCCAGGCCACTTCCAGGTTGGCTCACCCAAACTCTGTGCTCTTTCCTTTTGGCTTTTGGCACATCAATTTCGAAGGTTATTTTCTTATCAGTTGCGAAAGGCAGTGGCACTTGATCCACGTTAAATCTACAGCTTGGCTGAAAACGTCCCCACTTTGCGTCGAAAGAAGGTTTTGACTGTCCAGTTTTAATAAGTTTCTCTCTTAATGAATGATGCCATGCCTTCATTTTTTCTTCATAACCTTCCTTTTTTATTTGTTTCTTTCGCTGAACCCGTCTCAATTTATTGTATTTTTTAATGAAACACATACCAGCACTTTTTGGTATGCATTCGGGTTCAATTCAGCATTGATTTTGTTTGCATTAACATAAATCCAAGCATACGAAATTTTCATACCAAGACTCCTTGCTTTCACAAAAACAGTGTGATGCTTGTTACTTGTTCGTCCTTTCTTCATCAGCTTCTTCACCCTTCCTTCAGCCACGTGGCTAAAAATACGAGCTCAAGCGACCAGAGTTTCTTATAAACCGGTTTCTTGTAATAAAAAAAAGACGTAATCAAAGTATGTATTGACTACAGAAAATAGGGTAAATGAGACGTGTAAAGAATGTAAGGAAGGGGAAGTCAAAAGAGGGGTAGCGGTGGCCCCTTTAAGGGGAGCTATAGAAGAGAGGGGTCGGCCTAAGCTTTTTGTTGCCCGCCAAGTACTTGTTTTCCAGTTTATTGTGCGACGTTGCGCCGTGAAAGCCACAATATCACGTATTGTCTGTAAGTGGACTTTACGTAAAACTTAAAAACGCTATGCACTGTACGGCATTAGTATGTTGACATAAGTAAACAGCCACATGTAATAACGACAAACTTGTATTGATGTTAATATCATCTTTGGACGGGGGAAGACGGCTTTTTAAAATGTTTTCAGGGAGGCTTTTTGATTAATGGCTGAAATAAGCGTAGAACTCTTAAAGTACTTTAGCAGTTGGCAAAAGTTAATCTTGAAAAATATTTTTTAGTGTTTTGTGGCTGTTATTTGGCAGTATTTTCAGAGGTTATTTAAATCTACCACACACTCTTTTTATTAAAGGAAATCAACGCCCATGGCGGGGCACCTGGTGGAATGGCAATGTCAAGGAACTAATTGCTGAAGAGAACAGAAGCTCTGGCAGATATACCACACCACTTTAACGCCACAATAGACAATATCGAGATTGGTTATTTGACTTCAACAACAGACCATTTTATTTAGTAATTATTTTTTTGTAAATCGTCTTTAATTATTTTTATACCGTGGTTGTATAATTTCAGGGGTAACGGTGGCACTGGAGGTATTTGGCACAAAAAAGCGCTACTTAGAAATTAGTATCGCTCTTTTTCCGAAATTGTCAGCAATTTCAAGGCAGATTTTCAAGATGCCCAATATTTGCGAACTGTCTTGCGAAGAATGAACTAAAGAAAATGCTTACTTTTTAGTGTAATGATTAGTGGTCTCAAAGACTTTACAGTCACTTAACGGACTGTAATTTCATTCCATTGAAGCTTATGAACCATAGTGTAGGAGTCAGCATGCAAACATACCTTTCAATTCAGTATATATCGTAAACATTTTTGCCTAACGCATGCGTAAAATAGTTTTGTACACAAGATATGTGGTTGCAGCGTAAGGAACTTGTTAACTTTTCAGTGCCCCGTTAAAACATTTACAATTTAATAACAGCGTAAATATTTCGTATCATGATTCCTTGTGCTTGTGCCAGTGTATGCACTCTGCAATTATCATTCCACCTTCATTGAGTAATTGATTCCAAAACATTTTACATGGGAACCTTTTGCATAGTTTGTAGCACCATTGGTTATTTGGTAATGCTTTATCAAAGAGATTCTCGACGATAATTTGTCTTATTTTTGGGTTATAAAAATCAGTTTGTTAGTTAAGAGCCACTAGCATCAATATGGCCACAAATATGACTTCCCTAAAAGCATGTTGTTAATAACTGATCTATCTATTGAAGTGAATAACATGCTCGTCACATTTATTATTAAAATGGATATTGTCGACGTTTCACACACTCGCAAGTGACCATCCTATTTAATATTGATCTAATTTTCAAGTATTTGTTGTCTACATTGAAAGTAGTTACATGTTTTCTCTTAACCGATTTTCTTTTGAGAGCTACCTCCATGTTGATCATAATTTCTCAAATACGTTACCTTCGCACAGAATATTTCGAACTTTACACCCACCAGGCCCTGAAATGATTGTACAGTAAACAAGCAGCGGGATAACGAATAGACGATAACAACTCGTTTCCACTTTAGCAGAGTTAATACATGTTACCCTTAAAATTCAGAAAACCAAGGCGCCGACATTCTTAAAATATTGACGAAAATTTTAGGTTTTGTTCGACGGTATGATTGAGGGTAATGGTTTGGTTTGGAAGAGTAACTGTTGGCTTGGCAATATTTAACGGGAAGTTAATTCTGGACTATTTACCCCTTAGATAAGTTAGAGTAGTACAAGATTAGGCTGTTACAACGTCCAGTGAAGTGCAGTAAATTTAATTGGCCTTCTTTGCTCATTCATGAAGTTAATGGGCTTGAATCTTAACGTCGCAGATTGGATTTCTTCGCCGGACGATTATGTCGACATGCGTTTTTCAAAATTCTGACTTCAGTCATTGAAATGGTAACACTGCTAGCCCTACCAAGGTAAGCTGGAATAGAATGAAGCCAAACTGACATCTGCTTGATCCAAGTTAAATGCTGGGGAGTCCGGCTCCAAAGGCCAGAAACACATTGGTCCATAAGGGACCAGACTATCAGAGCATCGAAGATTAACAATTCTGTATTATCACCATAAAAGTCAAGAGGAATGACCTGGAGAAAGATGACATAGAGGATCTCTTGAGAGTCTAGACAGGGTGAACAATTTAACTCGTGTAACTGACTTTGCCGCAGCTATATTTTTGAGCCCCATTTTTAAGCAATGGCCAGTAAGTTTGATTTCTGCAAGAGGGATTTGTCAGAATGTACTTACCTTACCTTGATCCTCCAGCCGCATCGCAGCAACGGGCTACAGTTCTCCATTTATCACGGTCTTTAGCAGATTTTTGGGCTTGGAACCAGTTCGTACCACCAGCACGTAGGTCTTCAGTGACAGTTGATCTCCAGGTCTTTTGGGGGCCGTTATCGTCCTTTACCAACCGGTCTCTAATTCAAAGCGACTTTTGCTGGGCGAGAATCAGGAAGACGGACGGTATGGCCCATTAGTTGCAATCTTCGTCGTTTCAGGATGGTGCTTAAGTATCCTGTAGATGCCTTCTCCAAGATGACCAAGTTGAATAATCTGTCTTGTCATGTGATTTTCATTATCTTACGAAGTTTAGTTGAGAAACGTCTGTGCTGTTGTAAATTTTTTCAGTTCCTTTCCAGCTTTCACACGCATACAAAAGAATAGAAAGTACCAGGATTGAGAACAATCGCAGTTTTAGTGATGAAGATATCGAATTACATTTCCAAACAGGTGTGAGTTTTTTGAAAACTGATGCAGCTTCCAAGATATGTGAAGTTCTCAACAAAATCCAAAGATTTACCCTCGAGAACTGTATTCTGGACGTTATTGTGTATACGCATTGATGGTTCGCTAAAGGAGACAAAATCGAGGCAAGTGCTAATACAAGAGGGTAATTGTAGGCACCAATTGGCGAGCACACCAGTTGCAACGGGCTTCGAGCCTCGCGCATCTTTGGCAAACCGAAGAGGTGGGCAGCCTGGGAACCACAAAATTACAATTTTCTTCAGTGACGTTATTAATCCTTTTCAACTATCGCAAATAGCGTACGAGCTTTTGCTCTCTCTTAATACGTCCAGTTTTTTTAATTTGTTGTTATCACTCGACACTCTTTATATTCCTTTTACGTACTCGTTTTCGTTCTTTATGACAACACAATTGCCTTTGACACCTGCCAGTACGACAATAGAGGGACAGAAGATAGTACTGTTAGGTGCATGAATGGGATGTATGGGGGGCATAGAAGGCTAGCACCTTTGCCAACCATCAGCTGCATCTTCGGATATAGGGACGCATTGGTACCTCCTCCCTGTCCTCAACTCTCACTACTGGCTCCTCGTAGTTACCTGTGCACGGTAACGGCCACATCCTGGCTCTGCGTCTGAGCTAGCGTACCTAACGTAGTGAGGGGTTGCCGCTCTGGCAATTGGGGTAGTGCATTCTCCATGTGCACAGAGACTGGAGTGGTAGTAAACACTAGCATGACAGCAGGATATCCGGGGCAATAGCTCGATAGGGAACGCTTATGCAGCTAAGTAAGCAGTGGCCAGCCATTCCCAGAGAGGAGATGAGCACCGCTGGGAATAATGCCCTTCGCAACTTGTAGCGTGATGACAGCAACAACCAACTCTGACCACATACCGGATCTTCCGTGGCCCGGGTAACCAACGACCGCGCCCTCTGCTACTGCTCCCCAAGGCAGGGGTGTTAAGTATGCTACTGGAGAGGAACCTAACATTGCAAAACAGACGATCGTTATCGGACACTGGAACGTAAGATCACTCTATGCGACAGGAAAAATATAAGAACTAACGTATGAGCTGGAAAACTACAGATGGCACATTTTAGGACTCTAAGAAACGAGATGGAATGGGATTGGTGAACACACAACAGAAGAGGGTCATAAACGTTGATGTAGTGGAGAAGATCACTACTATTACATACAATAAGAGACACTAGAAGATGTTTTTCTTGATAATAATTTCTTTCCTTCGACAACCCGTTCTGTGCTCTGTCCTACTCAAAACTGTCTCTATTGTTCGTCCAAACCCGTTGTTGTTTCATATTCATAATGGCGGATGAAGACATTACGTCATTGCGTAAATCTACAAATATACAACAACTACCATCGGAAAGGAGTAGGAATATTAGTGAACAAAGCAATCAAGTCTTCAGTCCTTGAATGGAAACATATTTCAAGCAGATGTATAATACTTCAAATCAGTGCCAAGCTTCGCAATTTGACCATCATCCAAGTCTACGCCCCCACAAGCGACCACAGCGAAGATGTAATCGAAGAATTCTATCACGAAATAGAAGAAGCCATCAGTGTGGTGCCAAGGAAAGACATACTGATAGTACAGGGAGATTGGAATGCAAAAGTTGGGGGGAGCAACGACGAGTGGAAAGGAACTGTTGGAAAACATGCGCTAGGTGAAACTAACAGCAGAGGAATCAGACTATTACAGTTTGCCAAAGAAAACAACCTGGTGATTGCCAACACACTATACCCGCACAAGCCATCAAGAATGACCACATGGCACACTCCAGGCAATCTATACCACAACCAGGTCGATTTCTCTTTAATCAGAAAGTCCTATTAATCATCAGTCAACTTAGCTAAAACCCGTACATATCCTGGTGCTTGTATCCACAGTGACCACGACTTGGTTCTGATGACCATGAAGCTAAAATTGAAGAAGATGCAAAGCCAACCAGAAGTGAGAATAAAATTCGACTTGGGTCGGCTGAAAGATCCCGAAGTGTTAAAGTCATTTCAGGCCCAGCTGGGAGGAAAATTTTCTCCCCTTCTGCTATTAGATGAAGCCCCACAAGAGCTAACTGACAAATTCACCGAGACAGTCTTCAAAACTGCAGAGGAAACGTTAGGCAGACGAAAGCCAGTCCGACAACCTTGGGTGACAGAGGAAGCACTGAGAAGTTGCGATATACGAAGAAAACTAAAAAGTAAACGACATCGCAGCAGAACAGCAGAAGAAGAATTCAAACAGAGCAATAAACAGGTACGAAAACTTTTGAGAGAGGCCAAAGATGCATGGATCAACAGGCAATGCGAGGAAATCGAGAACTGCATTAAAAGAAACAACTCAAAACAAGCATATGACACCGTAAAGAAACTGACGAAAAAATCAGGCCAAAAAGCAAGTGTCATTAACAACAAAGAAGGGAAATTGTTGACAAAGCAGGAAGAAGTCTGTGAAAGATGGAGAGAATATTGCGAAGACTTGTACACCACTGACTTAGGTGTAAACGAGGATGCACTGGGAATCAGTCAGTCAAATGAAGAAATTGAACCGGAGATCCTGGAATCAGAAGTTGATGCAGCTATAAGAGCACTGCGGCCAACAAATCCCCAAGGATTGATAATATACCTGGTGAATTATTACAGGCAGGAATGTGTGAAGTAACTCCTTTACTCACAAAAATCTGCAACCGGATCCTAAGAACAAAACAATGGCCAAAACAATGGGTGCAAAACAATGGGTGCAAAGCATCATGATCCCACTCCACAAAAAGGGAAACTAAGAATGCTCTAATTATCGCACGATCAGCTTGATTAGTCACCCAAGCAAAGTCCTACTGAAAGTACAACTTAGCAGACTGCAGCCAAGAATTGACTCTATCCTTAGCGATGAGCAGGCTGGTTTCCGCCCAGGACGCAGTACTGTAGAGCAGATATTCAATCTTCGAGTGCTCATAGAAAAACATATCGAACATGGCCTAGCAGTTTTTGTCAATTTTATCGACTTTAAGAAAGCTTTCGATAGAGTTTGGCACGAAGCACTGTGGAACACAATGTCAAAGAACGGCATCCCTCAAGACATAGTACACCTAGTTGCTGAGTTATATTCTCAAGCTGAAAGTGTCATTGCAATCGAAGGTCAACACAGCTTGCCTTTCAGACCAACCGTCGGCATAAGACAAGGCTGCCTACTGTCACCCAGTCTATTCAATGTCCACCTAGAACAAATAATGACAGCAGCATTGGAAGATTTCGAAGGCACTATAAAAGTCAGAGGAAAGCACGTCGATAATCTGCGCTTTGCGGACGATATCGCATTACTGGTTGGTACCGCAGAAGAATTGCAAATACTCTCAGACCGTGTTGATAGAGCTGCAAAAGAGGTAGGAATGTTAATAAGCGCCAAAAGGGCAAAATAACGGTATTTAACAATGACAACATGAATGAACCGATAGTGAAGTTGAATTCAGAAAAATTAGAAGTTGTGAATGCTTTCACGTACCTGGGCTGTACGATGACATCAGACGTAAAGTCCACCAAGGAGCTCTAAGTAAGGATCGCCCGTTCTATCAATTCTCTAACGCAACACAAGAAAATATAGAAAAGCAAAGCAATCAGCCTGAAGACAAAGGTACAATTCATGAGAAGCATGGTTCTTTCTTGTTTTCTATATGGGTGCGAAAGTTGGACCTTGACACCACAAATAGAGAAGAAAATAAGAAGCCATGAACTGCGATGTTACAGACGCCTACTCCGAATCCCATATACAGCGCATAGGACAAACGAGTCGGTAATGGAGGAAGCCAAGTGTCACGTAGGCCAAATCGAACACTTCACAGAAATGGTAAAAAAGCGCAAATTACAATGGTTTGGGCATATAGCAAGGAGCAATAGCTTGCCGAACACCATATTTCAAGGAATGATAGAAAGCATAAGACCGAGAGGAAGACCCAGAGCGATGTGGAAGGATGACCTAACAAGATGGACCGGGGAAAATATACATGAGCTACGGCTGCTGGCAAAGGACCGGAAGAAGTGGCGAGCCATGGTGCATGCTGTGTCTCGCGAGGAGCCCCTACGATCGCTGCGGTCAAGGGATAGGTGAGGTGAGGGTGCATGAATATCCACATTCAGAAAATTTGATTTTGAGGCGTTCTTTCGTGTATGGTTAGTCATTTATTGGGAAGTAAAAAAACCTTTTATAACACATTTCAGATGCTACAAAAACGTCGATCTTAAAAAATCATTCTGGTGGTAAACCATATTTAATAATTACCCTTCACAAGTGCGTTAATTTATTTTGAACTGAGCCTTGTTCTGCTGAAGTTATGAACGAATGTTTTGGAGTCAAACGAAAGATTTTGATCAATCTCTTTGATTAGTGCATGAAGCTTTTAGTTTTCTGTCTTCCTTTGACCTTAACTTGCTCTTTCGTACAAATCCTGCTCAATTTGCTCGTTATTATTAAATAATCGCAACACGATATCGATTCTTTGAACTCTAGCATCAACGACTTCAATTAAAGCGATATTTCTCTCAGTCTTTTTATGGTAACAAAGTAGATCCGGTAATAATTTCAATTTAGTTTCACGGTATGTTATACTGCTTCTTAACCGATAGTTTCACAGTTTGAATCCTAAAAACTTTGGAATAACGTCTTTATACCTTTCTCAAGAAATTCAATATCCAGCACAACTTTATGTTTCTTTCGTAAATTTTCAATGATTCGGAATTTCATTCTTTTTTTAAAGTGGTGAAAAACTTCCCGGAGGATAATATAACTTTGATGACAAATGTGAAAATAAAAAAAATCGCTATTTTTATCATTTTTTATTCAATTATAAACGTCTGGAAGCTATCTGGCTTCATGATCACTGCAAGCAGCGTAATGAGCATTTAATCTTTGAAAGCAACAGGATTCTATTTCACTTTGTTTGAAGCCTGCAGAGGAAAGATTCACCAATGTACCATTGCAGCAAACTATTGAGAAAGCTCTATATTTCGGTTTCAAGAACACCGAAAAAGTTGAAGGGCCCAACCGACTTCAGCTTAAGAAATTGTTGACGATAGCAACTGGTGAAACGAATTTCCTGTTTGATAGTCGAGAGTACTATCAGATTGATGGTGTGGCCATAGGCTCCTCTTTGGCACCTGTATTGGCCAATATTTTAATGAGATTGTTCGAAGAAACTGCCTTGAGATGTATGAATATGAGAAACCTATTTACTACAGAAGATACATGAACAATAGTTTCTTGATTTTTAGCCACAAGTCGCAAATCGAATCGTTTTTCACTTTTCTGAACAATTTACACGCCAACATCAGATTTACAAAAGACAAGGAAGGAGATGTGGAGTCATTTTCGTTTCTGGATATAAAGATCAACAAGCAGTCAAATTAATTACTAACACATATTACAAGCCTACACGGACTGGGGTAGTTACAAGCCAAGAAAACACAAGATTAACGTTATCAAATGTTTGCTCAGTCGTCCTTGGAAAATCTGCTTCTGTCAAAATTTGTTTGACTTTGATGCAGCAGCCATAAAAAATATATTGAATAATCAACACCTCGTTGAGTCAATCGATGCTACAATTGAGAACTTTGCTGAAAAAATGTGTAATCCCGTTGTTGAAAATAATGCCCCAATGCCTGGAGAAAAAAGGTAATTTTCTATTATTGCCTTACCATGGTAATCTTTCAGAATAGTCTGAGAAAAGTATCAAGTCATTAGTTTACAAAGCGAAGCGTCAAGTGAGTTTTCATATTGTTTTCAAAACAACTTTACAGAGGCAAATCACACAATATCTTTTGACAATGTAAAAGTGCTTGCGGGTGGGAATTATTACTCAAAACGTCTGATAAAAGAAACACTTATTATCAGGAAATAGACGTCCACACTGAAGATGTGGAACGTGTTCGAGCGAGCTTGCAAAAATAAATTTGTACCATCCCACTTCCACTAATGTTAATGCACATTTAGTGTCATTTACGAAGTGCCGTTACGACCTGAGATTCCGCAGGGTAACACAAGGGATCAGATAACAACAACAACAACAACAACAAGTCGATGCATAGTTTTAACACTAATATTAAATTAAGGTAATAACACACTACAAAAAAAGAATTAGTAATACAAAGTTGGAGTGGCCTACCCTGAACGACCTCGAAAAGTTCAATATGATAGTCTCTAAGAAAAGTCCTTGCACGTGTTCCAAGTGTCCAAAAGGTTTCGGATAATACACAAAATGAAATCAGAGTTCCTGGTGGTTACAGTTAAGTGTCGAAGGATCCAATATTCTAAATGACTCGACCTTCCATGAAGTTATAATAATTCGGAGTATTATTCCAGATAGTTTAGCATAAAATGAAAAAGTATCTTTTATTCTTTGAGGAACAACAAGCTGACGTTTCGACGTGGTGAGATGTAAGTAGGAACAAGTACAATCCCTGTTTAAAGATTATCTTTTCTAAAAGCATATAAAATTAAACCAAGGTGCTTGCAACCAGAGGACCAATGACATTTCCTTCTGTCAAGCACAATCTGACTCCCACGTGTAGAGAGAGCTGGGCCCTTATCTTTTCTCACATGCAGAATGTTCCAGAAAGAATCAACTGTTTCCATTGTTTATAAACAATGATTGTCATTGTGTGAGGAATACCTCTTCAAAAAAAGCAGCCAATCAGGGTAGAGCAAGTGTCCACGAGTCTCGAAGGTATAACATGTAAAATAACACTACACAAACAATCTCTAAAACAGTGCATTCATGAGATGTGCACTAATATCAGGCAGGGCTTAGGACCTTCCGATTATATCAGAAGTGGCGCCATCTGCAGTAAAATGTTAATGCAGTGATACCCCCAAAGTTGGGTATTCTAAAAAATGTTTAAAAATATTTTTTATATCTTTTATGATATCTTTTACCGCTTGAAAAATATCCCACATTTTTACACTTTCTTGGAAATAGCGCCATCTGGTGGTAATTGTTACTTCAGTAACCCCCCTCCCCAAAGTTACACATTCTGAACAAATTATGTCTAAAAAAAGTTTTTGATATCTCTTACCGTTTGGAAAATATCCCAGATTTGGTGCTCTTTTCGCATCCACACTAGCAGCACTACTACACACTATTACTATTCTCTAATACAACGCAATATGTATCCCAATTCAGGTTTTTCTGATCAAACGCAAACAACTTACTCTTACCCCAAACTGCGGCTGTAGTATAGTGTTTTTAGCATTCTTACTAAAAAAAATGCTAAAAAACCAAAAAAAAGCCAGACAAAAAAAAGTTCTCCCCTGCGAAGAATCGAACCCCGGTCTTTTATGAGACATGGCGGGATACTTACCACTGTACTGACGAGGACTTGTATGATTCGAGAGACTATGTTATAGTCAACAGACTTCCTTAATTTCAAAAATAGTAATAATTTTTTAAAAATTATTTTCCCTATAAACCCTTAGGTTGTTTTCTTTGTTACTTCAGTAACACCTGTTATGGAAATCTCTAATGATTGCGCGGGCGCTAAGTTCGAGGATAATTAATTGAGACCAAACTCCGGTTTTATGTGGGGACTGTATTTTTATTTCAAAAATCTTTCTCCAAATTAATCGTAACACTTTCTACAATTAAAGTTTCTACAAACACAATTTAAACATTCCTTAACTTTCCACTAAGGTTCTTTAAACCTCCTATAGACGTTCTGGGTCCTATAGACGTTCTACAAACTTTCCACGACACTCTATAAACTTTCCTAACATACCAAAATTTACGCTGCTATTTAAACGCTTGATAATTTCTGTTAATCACGTGCACAATGAATGAAATAAAGGAAAAACCTTGTTACCAAAATAACCTCGGAAAGAAACATTACCACTCAAACTTGTG
>RDPX01000023.1:2643561-2724847 GCA_003991215.1 Morbakka virulenta
AAACTTTCCACGACACTCTATAAACTTTCCTAACATACCAAAATTTACGCTGCTATTTAAACGCTTGATAATTTCTGTTAATCACGTGCACAATGAATGAAATAAAGGAAAAACCTTGTTACCAAAATAACCCCGGAAAGGAACATTATCACTCAAACTTGTGATAATCGTGAAAGGACACAAATTATATTTATCGACTTCCTGTCCATTCAAACGAACTTTCTACAACTGAAACAACCCGAATTGCTTACATAAAACGAGATATAAACGAAAACTATACAAAAGACCGCATAACAATTACAAAGTTATGTTTCTCTAAACGAGGCTAAATTTCTACATCAACACCCCCAAAGTTACAAATCCTGAACAAAATTTGTTTAAAATGTTTTTGATATCTCTTACGGTTAGGAAAATATCCCAGATTTGGCGCTCTTTTCTGAATCTAAAGCTGTGGCTGTGGTATAATGTTCTCGCTCGAACAATCAAAAAGCTTACAGCAAGCATGAATGCCAAACTGAAGTCATACCCTCAAAAGATGTTTTAATGAGTTAATAATTTATCATGTTATCCTATATATGATATTTTGATGTTAGAAAAAAAAATCAGTTTGTAGTGATCAGGAAGCGAGGTATCTTGGAAACGTTTACAATTAAATGAACAATGATAAATATAGCATTTTTTATTTGCCCATTTACAGTAAATTAGTATAACAAACAACACATCGCACAGTTACAAGTACAGTAAAAACACATTGAAAAGCTACAGAAAATAGAGATCAGATTAACGGCTGAAATCAAATATAAGATGCACCTTGCTTTGTACAAATTCGTGTCTTAACACTGGGCTGGAAGGGTCTGTTGACTTTCTTCTTTGACACAACCGGAAGACTGAAGCGTGGCTTGTCCAAATGGCTTGGCAACATCAATTAGCAGAAGTTCAAAGAATTGGTTGCTCAAAACCTCTCTTTTCGAATAGAGAAAAATCAACTATATTTGGTAGTGGTCAAAGAACTTCACTATTGACTTTATAAAATCCTTCAAAACTACTTTTATTACAAAAAAGTGTAATGTTTGAGGATTACCTTGTACACGACAATTATTTGTTCATTCTTTGGAGATGAAATGACCAAATACGGAGAAAGGAAAAAACGCCAGTTGTAAAAACAATGGGTTGTGGAGCATATATTCCTCAAAAAGGCACACAACAAATAAAAAAAACAGAGCAATTTCAATTATTCAGTGTGTACAGGGCCCCCAGAAGTGCCCTATTTTCCTTAAATTATCCTGGATATGGCTATATCTTACTAAATTCGAAAATCAAATTACCATAGCCTGTTTCAAATGCCATCCTACTAATACATTCAAAGTAATTTTCACTACATAGAAAATTTTACATTTGTCTACACATGATGCTTTGCCTGTCACAAATTTAAGTATGGATGTTTACAAGTTTAAGTGGAGGTGTGATGCCATTTACATGGGGCAGTCATCCTCAAGATTGATCGATAAAATAAATAAACACGTACCAAGTATTTATAAAGAAAAATTCTGTCAGTCGGTTTCAACCAATAACGCAATGCAAGAGTATACCCAAAATTGTAAATTGTGATTCAGCTGTACCATAGCAACTACTGGTAAACCATGAATGCAGTGAAAATTTTGAGCTAAAACAGTTCAAAGTAATTAGCAGAGCTAAATCTGCCTTCCATTTGGGAGCATCGAAGACAATTCATATTCAACTTTTATCACCTTCTCTTTGTAGACAAAAAGAATTTGTGTATAGTATTAATGATTTTAAACTGCTGTAACAACTTCTAATGGGGAAAAACCGAGAAAAATAATAATGATAATAATAATAATAATAATAATAACAATAACAACAAGGAGGAGGAGATATATTGGACAGGCATATTTCCTTTGATGTTAACATATTCCTTAAAATACTTGAGCAAGGAAACTGGCAGAAAGAATGTTTTTCAGAGGCATTTGAATTATCCAATATTTGTGGATATTATTTTTAAAAATTGCAATTTAACCTTTCAGTTGACTGTGTCAATCACAAATAGTATGAGTCAAATTCACAGCATTGGCAGTTTTTAAGAACTGCTTTCGACCCATTTTATTGTCAAGTTGAACAATATGATATTTTTATGGTGTTATTGTAAAATTTCTGTATTTTACAAACTGCGTGAGTTCGCGCAAACGAGCGAAGAGAAGGCAAGAAAACTCAAATATCCACCCTAAAATTAATGTTTAAACTTGAAAGCTATAACTTCTCAAAATTACTTTTACAACTTTCGTCTGACGACTACAATGACGCTTCTAACGTCTGCTTCGGCTATCGGCTAGCGTCAGACTAACTAAAAACCTGCCTAGAGGCGTGGCAAAATTTCACTATATAAGTTCAAAGTTCAGTTATGGAATGATCGAGGGGAAGCCTCTTTTACATTACCCCCTCCATAGCAGACAAGCCTCCCGGCTTGACGCTTACTCTGAGTTGGTGGGTCTAGCAGGCTGAATGAGTGCAGGGGGATGCAGATCCTCAGGGCGGGTAATGGGTGGCTCACCAGGGGCAGCACTAGGGACCACAATGGTTTCTGAGGTTGTTTACAAAGTGGGTTGCTGATCACCAGATGAAGAATTTGGTCGAGGGGCCTCCAAAAAACTGTCTAATGGGAGATCAGAATCGGAAAGATCTGGCGGGTTAATAGGAGAGGAGGGTGGAAGAATAGGACGGTCAGAAGGATCAAAGAAAGGTTTAAGGCGGTTGGCATGCACTGGAACTGACACTGGGCGATTTTCCATAGTACGTAACTTATAATGCACCGGTGATAGTTTGCCAACAATGCGATATGGACCATGATAGAGATGCGAAAGCTTTTTGGAAAGACCTTTTCGATTGCGGGGAGTGTAAACCCAAACTTTTGCACCAATGTCATATGGAGGATCAACTGCATTTCGGTCAAACTGTGCTTTCTGACGTTGTTGAGCTAACTGGGTGTTAGATGCAATAAGTCGTTGAGCATGTTCTAAGTTATGAACAATGCGAGCTCGATGTTCAGCAACCGAAGGAGACAGTTCCTTGGGCACCAAAAGCGCTGTATCCATAGGGAGACGAGGTTCGCGGCCATAGAGGAGGTAAAATGGGGACTCACCTGTAGTAGCATGGGGTGCAACACGATAAGCAAAAAGAACAAGGGGGAGGTGTTCATCACAGTCCTTTTGATGGGTGCTTACATACATTGAAAGACTCTCGGCTAAAGTACCATTAAATCGCTCAACAAGCCCATCTGTCTGAGGGTGATACGAGGTCGTGTTGACTTTTGTAGTATTCATAAGTGCACAAACTTCAGAGACTAGGGAAGAAAGAAAATTAGCGCCACGGTCTGATAGGAGGGTACGAGGAGCACTATGTCTGGAGAGAATTTCATTAACAAGTAAAGAGGCAATAGTTGCAGCATCTGGAGACCGAATGGGAAATGCTTCTGGCCAGCGAGTATAATAATCCGAAAACACAACTATATAGCGATTACCCTGATGTGTAGCAGGAAAAGGACCCAAGACATCAACAGCAAGACGATGGAAAGCACCTTCAACAGGAATAGAGAGCAATGGGGCCTTGTGCCTGTGACGAGGAATTTTCTTCATACTACAATCAACACAGGAATGACACCAATGTTCAATGTCGGAATACATACCAGGCCAAAAGTACTTTAGACGGAGCTTTTGATATGTTTTTAAGGGACCCAAATGACCACCAGTAGGATCATCATGCGCAAGAACAAGAATATCATGGCGTAGGGAAGCAGGAATGACCAACTGAGATACAAGTGAACGCGCGTTACGACTATTTGGGGTCCATAGGTGACATAACAGCTGTTGATCATCGAGATAAAAAGAATCTATCATAAGCAACATAGATCTAGCAGAGGAATTATCCGAAGGAAGAGTACCCGATTCTAAATAATCAATTATGCCTCTAACATTAGCATCTTCGCGCTGTAGGCGATAAAGTACCTCGATGGAGGCGGGAACATCATCAAGAGCAGCCACTGGGAGAGTAACAGAGGTGGAGGGAAGAGGACGAGGTTCTTGAGTCAAATAAGGGCGGCGAGATAGTGCGTCTGCATTACCATTGGATAGTCCGGCTCGATGCAGGATGGCAAAGTCATACTGTTGGAGAGTTAATGCCCACCTGGCGAGGCGACCAGTAGGATCTTTCACTTTCATTAGCCAGGAGAGACTGCCATGATCGGTATGGACATAAAACCGACGACCTGATAAATAAGTGTGGTACTTTTTAATGCCACAAATGACTGCCAACGCCTCTCTTTCAGTGGCGCTAAAATTCCGTTCGGATAGGCTTAACTCTCTGCCACCATAAGCAATAACCAGCTCCTTTCCTTCAATAACTTGGCCGAGAATGAAACCTAAACCTGTGCCACTAGCATCGGTATAAAGATGGAATGGTTGTGTAAAGTCGGGAAATGCCAAAATAGGGGGAGACGTTAAAATACTTTTCAGGGAGTCAAAGGCTTTAGAACAAGATAGGTCCCATGAGAAGGAAATGCCTTGTCGCAATAGTCGATTTAATGGAGAAGCAATGTGAGCAAAATCCTTGACAAATCGACGATAATAATTGCAAAGGCCCAAAAAGGAGCGCAACTCCTTTAAGCTGGTGGGCACGGGGAAATCTTTGACTGCCGAAATCTTAGAGGGGTCTGGCAAGATGCCCTCTGAAGATATTACAAAACCAAGATATAGAACAGACGTTTGACAGAAGTAACACTTAGAAGGTTTCAGTTTAAGATTTGCTGAAAGTAATCTATCAAAAACGAGACGTAGGTGTTCAAGATGTTCTTCAAATGAGGAGGAGAACACAATGATATCATCGATATACACAAAGCAAATTTTCCACAGGAGGCCATGTAAGATGTTAGTCATCAAACGCTGAAAATTCGGGGGAGCATTACAGAGGCCAAAACTTAAAACATTAAATTCGTAAAGGGCGGAACTTGTAACAAATGCAGTTTTAGGGCAGGAATCTGGGTGCATCTCGACCTGATGATATCCGGATTGGAGATCGAGGGTGGTAAAGTAGGAAGACCCACCTAAAGCATCGAGGGCATCCTCAATACGAGGTAGAGGATATGAATCCTTTCTGGTCACAGCATTAAGCTTGCGATAATCAACGCATAGGCGTGTGCCTCCATCTTTTTTCTTTACTAAAATAACGGGACTACTCCAGGCACTGTTAGACACCGAAATAATACCTTGTGCCAACATTTTTTCTACATGGGCATCGATCTCTACTCGTTGATGCTGTGATACTCTATATGGAGCCTGTTTGATAGGTGCAGCCACCCCAGTTTCAATGTGGTGTTGAACGATATCTGTGCGGCCTAAATCGAGATCTGAGGCTGCAAAAAGAGGACGATATTCATGCAACAAATCTTGTAAGGCGGTAATCTGATTAGGAACCAGCCTGGATAAACCTGTTTTAGCAGGGGAATCGTTATGGAAAGAAAGAGAGCTTAATATAGACTTTACAGGTGAGGCAGAAGCATTATTTTCAATTAAAACTGGTAATAATTCAGGTTCTGTAACCTCGCTACCTTTGCCAATGGTTTCTCCCTTAAAGAAAATTAAAGGTTCGTCACCGTGATTAAAGACAGGAAGAGTTACCGGTCTTGCTTCATCGAATGCAGACAATAAGCACATGCTTCCCACCTCATGCCCATCAAACGCTTTGTTGTCTGGTTCGATTAACGCAGTATGAGCACTGAGGGATGAATCGACATAAACCGGTAACATAGCAACGCTGCTAGGATCAACAACACATGTGGTCAAGGATTTGACCTCATTGGACAAGGGCGGACTATCGCCACGTGCAAACGGAACAATAAAATCCTGATCAAAAGTTACAACACCAACGCCCAAATCAATCACCGCCCGGTATGTCCCCAAAAAGTCCCTACCAAGCACCAGGTCAAAAGCTAAATCATCCACTACATAAGCCCTACACAAAAAATCTTTGGAGGCAATTGTAAGGTTAAAAGTTACAACTCCTTCGATAGTAACTAAGCGACCATCTGCTGTCTTGACATTAGAAAGGTCCGTGCTAGGAGCAAGAGGAGCAATGACTCGTAAAATTTCAAAGTAAAACTTCTTGCTAACTACACTGACGGAAGCACCTGTATCAATTAGGGATTTGAAAGCCTGTTTGTTTATAATTGTCCACAGAGAAGCATTATTTTGACTACGCCATTCAGATGAATTATCAGTCTTGTGCTGAGTAGAAAAGGGGTGTGATCTTTGAGCTGGAGAAGCCTCATTTACGTTAACAGTGACATTGGTACTATTTCGCTCGGGAGATGAGGGTACATACTGCCTTGGGACCTTCAGTTCTCCCCCTGAGAAGGTCCTGGGAAGTTTAAAGAGTTCGACTGGCGATAGAAATTTGACCCTGAAGGAAAATCTGTATTAAAACGAGGGTAACGCCAATTAGGTGAGTTTTGGTTAAACTTAGATGATCGCCAATTGTTTGAATTTTGGGTTGCACTAAAAGAAGGCCCCGACAGGTTGGCTCTGCAATATTTACTTACATGACCAACCCTTAAACAAGAATTGCAGATTGGCTGACCGTCTGTAGTCCTAAGGTTACGCCCCCGTGCTCCACCACGTTGACCATCCCATCTTTGAGCGGCAGTGCGACGTGGAAGGGCACCGCCCAGTTCAGCTTGTACAGCGGCGACAACTTCAGAAACAATTTTTCTGGAGTCAACATTTGACCCACAACAGGAAGGCTCACGTGAGTCCTGCTTACAAAAAGGGGAACCCTGAACGGAATGTGTAGGAAAATCACGCCTAGTATCCCAGGGATCCCCCACACCATTTCTAGAGCCTAAGGAATGAGGAGTGACATCCCCAACAACACGTGAAACCTCACTAGACTTTAAACTCAAAAGCAAGCTTACCTGCTTTTCTAATTCACTGATCCGTGAATCCTTTGTATCTGCTACTCCCGGTAAAGTGTTTTGCACAAGCACTGCCTCTTGCAACCTTGCCGCTTTTTCTGCGTCTGCAAAAGTCGTTGGTTCCTTCAGCATTACGTGGCTGCGAATCGAATCCTTCAGTCCACAAATAAAAACATTTAAAAGTTCCGCTTCCGACAGGTTGAGGCGCTGTGCCCTCCGAACTATATCCTCTGTGTAACGGCTAAGAGGCTCTTCCATCCCTTGTTTCCTGGAGTACAATTCCTGTCTGTGAATAAGATCAACAGGTGACGGACCAAATCGACCAGTTAAATCACTAATCAGTTGAGAATAATTATTTTTAGAAGAATCAGGCAGAGTCAAATAAAATGCCAGAGCTGGGCCTTCCAGTAGGAGAGATAAAGCCCCCAAACGTTTGTTGGTAGACCAGTTGAAAAACTGGCTGTATTTTTCAAACTTCCGCAGCCACTCCTGGAAATCCTCGTGACCCAAACCATGAAAGTTGGTGGGCTTGAACAAATTTGCCGAAGAACTATCTATCGCCATCTGCATTGCTGTCATCCTATCAGCAAGCTCCGAAAATGAACGCTGTTCTTCCATAATCGAATGAATATGTTATTTCGTTCCTCACAGTGGCCACCAATGTAAAATTTCTGTATTTTACAAACTGAGTGAGTTCGCGCAAACGAGCGAAGAGAAGGCAAGAAAACTCAAATATCCACCCTAAAATTAATGTTTAAACTTGAAAGCTATAACTTCTCAAAATTACTTTTACAACTTTCGTCTGACGACTACAATGACACTTCTAACGTCTGCTTCGGCTATCGGCTAGCGTCAGACTAACTAAAAACCTGCCTAGAGGCGTGGCAAAATTTCACTATATAAGTTCAAAGTTCAGTTATGGAATGATCGAGGGGAAGCCTCTTTTACATTATTTCATAAAAAAACAACTGTTTCATCATATTACAGTTACCTCTACATTTTTTGTGTCTTATGAAGATATAAACGCTGTTTGGCACGGACATATTGTTTAAATTATCATTCCCGGGGTAGTTCCAAAAATTAACAAAGGACAGTAATTATTCCAACGTCATTTTTCGGAGAATTTTCACTAATATCTATTTCTAAAACCATCAGATTTTCACAATTCCTTCTGCTATTTTTATTACGGTTTTCATTTTTTCACGCCCAACGTGTTCGAAGTACTTGTCACCCACAAGAATTCTGAGATAACGTTCCCTGTGAAAAAAAACTTCCTTTTGCTATTCAGTGTGGGATTTAAGTTTTATGTAATAGTTGATACATTAACAAAGAGAATGATTTGAGGAAGTAACAAAAAAAATGGCCAGATCCAATTTCATAAACGTAATCACTATTTTCTCTACCGTAGTAGTATACCTGGAGGGAGGGGAAAGGCTGTTAAGGACATGTTTGACTGTGGTAGAAACTTGGACTGGGGAAGAAAATAAGGTAAGAGAATTGGAGCTTTTGAAATTTGGGCATACAAACAAATGTTGAAGATTAGTTACCTCAAACATATCAGGAATTAGGAGATATTTGAAAGAGCGGAGGCAAAATGGAGCTTCATACCTAAGATTAAGAGGAGAAAATGTCGACGTGTTAGAGAGTAAGGGTGTCGGGAAAAGATATGAAGCAAGACAGGGAACATTTTGGTTAATTAACGTCATGACTTGAATACAAATGAATCCAACAGCATGCACAAGTCTATCCAAGGATAGGAGGAGAGAGCACTCTTTTATTTCTTATGTCTTTGGTGTGGGAAATCCTGTAAGGTAACAGGTAACACTAACAAAAGGATAAAAATCCGAGAATCTGGAAATTTTTAATTGAGGCAAATTTAATTTTTCGGCATTTTGGGAATATTGTACGTGGGACTTCAGGGTCAAAATTTGAAATCTTAATTTGCTAGCTTTATATTATATATGAAGCGAAATATGCCTGTTATATATTCAGCATCCACAAATTAGAACCAAAAATTCTAATTTGTGTTTCAGATATTGAAAATTGTTTTCATACGTGAATGTTTCTGGGTTCCTCACTACTTCTCTTTCCTTCGACGTTCCATTGGGTACATTAAAACACTTGCGGTCACAAACCCACAGTTTCAGATTTAATTTTTCAATTTTTTCAAATGGATCTGCAACCGTTAAGAATTGCCTGAATATCGTGTCCTTTGCAACCTCCCATCATTGTTATTATTGGGTGCAGTTGCGATTCCAAGATCAGGGCATCTTGCATTATAACTGGGGTTTCCACACAATTTTTTAGATCAAACCTACCCCTTTTCACCCCTTACAACTTAAACAATAGGAAACGTTGGTCAAAACTCGAACGAGAACCGAAACCAGTAAAGGTGGATTTGGATTTCGTCATAGAGCAAGCTATTTAACAGCTGAGACATGTAAAAGAAAAGGCATTGTGCATGTGTTGAAAATTAATATTCTATGAGCATCAGCCATTTAGTTAATCCGTTAAGAAAAAAAATATAGGAGTTAATTTAGGGATAAATTTGACATACAACAACTAAATAACAAAGACCTTATGGATGTCGTAATAACAAGGCACGACTCAGAGAAACATGGCTTGCTTATTCCCACTTTGGTGTATTCAACAGCACTATCCAACTTTAATAGCTGTAGCTGAATCACACTAAATCTGTAATTTTGATGACAATATTAATAAGAGACTTCCTGCATGTAAATAAGAGAGGTTGGAGCACTAGCCTCCATCATCACATAGCAGTTATTTTGGGGGTTTCGGACACCTAAACTGGACTGGGACACAAATTTTCAACTCATAACAAAGTTTTGAAACTAGTACTATTTATGAACATTAGACACCCTGGAAATTAATGGCTAGGATGTATGTGATAGTTTATCAAGTAAATTCAAATTCTTAAAATTGATATTGAAATTTTTTCTTTTTAGCTGTTAAAATGAAAAATTTTACTTGTCCAAATCATAGTACCAACCTTGTTTGGCATTTCAAATTTCAAGATAGCTTGCAAAAGGTTAGCATTAAACCTATTTGAGTATTTGACAAGTTACTTGGTCAGCGGTCACGCGAAAAGCTTCGGCTGTTTTTTAAGAAATATCTAAATCATGGATATACTATGTCATGTTTGCTTGCCCTTGTCCTTTTGGACAGAGGCAGTATCTACAGCTGGGTGTGTGTGGAAAACAGAAGTCTATCATCCTGTGTAAAAGGTATTATTACATTTAAAGCTTGGCTCAAAGAAACCCCCAATGTTAGTAGCTTTAATTTATTTGGTTCCAGTACCCATGTACCTGACCAGAAAAAATGTCTGTTCAAAACCACGATTCCATTTGTGCTTTTTGGTTATCCAAATAATAGCACAGGTTACAAATTTTATAACCTTTGGAAAAGGAAAATAATAAGTCGGAAAGTTTTATGGTTGAAAACAGTTGCAAACACAACTTGGCCCAATTTAAAGATAAGAAATCCGATCTTACTCATTATGTCATATGTTGCATATTTCAAAAATAATATTGACATTGTAGATGGTGGACATGAAGGTGGTTTTTCGGAAAGAAGCAAATACAGAGGACAAAAACCAAGAAGCAAGACCTTTTCAAGAAATCGAGTAGCTCTTAACAGATTGGGTGCTATTTCTGAAAATTTTTGAAATTTTGTCAACTTTGATTCAATAGTCGATCGTGTTCGATTTTTTTTCATTTTAAGCATGATAATTAACTTACATTCGAAGAGTGTGTGGGCGTTAAGTATATGAGTAGTAACGTCTTTTTTTACTCGCTATGATTTGATGGACCCTTTTTGTGCTATCCATGGACTGTGGAAATCCATGTAAACAATGTGACTGTATTTCTTACTCAATTAATTTGTGTCATCAACCCTGTATTGTTTCCAGTTTTGAGTTGCAACTTAATGAAAATTAGCATATTTCAACATTTTATTGCTTGTATCACAGCACCTGCAAACGATTTCCTTTTGTAGACATTGGAAATGTGAAAATCTGAAACATCTGTCCTTCTTTGGTAATTGGTGCCTCTGCCCTTTGAAGTACTTTGTGCAGTCCTTGCAGGTACAAGTGATGACGAGACTGAAGCTGGATATGCAAATACAGGTGGTAAAATCACCATAAAGGAGACGATTTTAGATGTTGAATTCATCACTTAGGAAAAAGGAAATAAAGAGATGAAGCACTGAAAGGACATGAATGAGCCAAAAAAAGTTAATGCCTTTAAGGTTAGACATTTGAATAAGCAATTGTGGTAGTGAGTGCTACAATGACACATTTGGGTATCCTATTTAGAAAACAAGGTAGACTTTGTTGCTTTTAATGCAAGTTTACCACTTCGGGATTCACACATGTATTCATAGAGTCGACGTTACTGTATATCATTTTATGCACGGAAAAAGCGATATACGAAGACAACCTACTTTTTAAACTATGAACATTTACGACGATAAGTGGAACTGCTGATGTAGAGCTTCTGAACTTGAGACAAGAAAGTATATCGTCCACTGCTTTTACAGCTCAGATTGAAGTTGTGGTTTTGTGGTCGTAAGGTGGCATTCAAAAAAGTGTTAGGTCTACCTGCGACACCAGCAACTAAAACAATTGTGGCATCGACACTAAGAAACACTATGTATCGAATTCTTAACTGATTGATTTATAACCCAATTTTATCTTTAAGATTTTCTTGAAAAAAAGACAATAACATTTTAATCAAGGTAAACATGAAGATTCACAAATGTCATATTGCTTCAGTGCCCTAAGCTTTACAAATCCCACTGAGTAAACTAGCCGTAGTCAAAACCTGTGTCTCCTTGCTGGTGTTTAATATATGTTAATGTTAATAATCAGCTGTCTGTGTATTTCAGACCAAACATACACGTTTTTTCATGCTCGGTCTGGCCTAAATCTGCTTTAGTACTCTTTTTGCTTCTTGCTTCATCCATTGCCAGAAGGCACTGGTGAAACATGAATAAATTTCGAAGCCCAGAGCTCTCGATCAGCTATTGCAGTTATCAGTTCAGATCCTGTTAAACCAGTTTCCTCTTCGATGATTGACTTCAGTGTGACATAAGGCAGGGCAACTCTTCTTTTTGCATCTGGAGACAAAAGTAGAAGTTTTTCTGCCGGTTCATCATGACGACTAACATGTTCTGCAAATGAAACTCGTCTCCTTCTCACAATCCCTGACACACGAGTTAAGGAACTGTTTAGTACTCAAATGTGTCATATTTCCTTTAGATTGCTGATTTTTTGTCGTTAATGATATCTGCTATACCAAATGCAATGAGGTTCTGGCTTTCGTCTAGGAAGAAGCTTGTGACTCGTTCTGATGTTTCCTTAACTGTGTTATGTACACGCGTCTCATTCTTGTCAGTCTTGTACTTCTGCGAATCCTGACCGTCAGTATCATTATCATCATCAGATAGGATATTGGTTGAAAGCATGTTACTAATGCCTCCAGAGTCCTGAATATCTGTATCCATAGGTGTGTTTATGCGGTTTAAATTCTTCTCATCGTAAGGTACTACAGGTTGTGGCTTTCATTCATTGCAGTGTACCCATTTCTTATTCTTCGTTTTTACATCCTCATTTACTTAAACTGGATGATTTACTTTGATACTACTGGATAATTGGTGGTATATAGCTCTCAGTTTCTTCGAATTTCCTCCACTGACTTTTTGTTTCTTTAGATAAACGCATTCTCCTGCTAGTTTTTTTTCTTGGCATCTTGGGTTATAAAAGTTGTTCCCCTTCTTTATAGTTGAGAAAACAATAGCCTCTTGTTAGCTTTGTCGATCCTTCGTCCTTTTCTTTTTCCATAAATTTGTGTTGCTGTTGTTATTGTTGTTAAGACTGCCACAGCCACCATGGTCTTGTTTATTAGAGTAATAACATGTATTCAGTCTTCCATCCATTTTAGTATTAACTCCAATTAAATATCTTTTTATGAAAGTATCCAAATTTTCTTGCATTATCTGAAAAGGATTAGTTTGCTTCAGTAGGATTTTACTGAGATCAGTTTCTATTGGTTGGGTATCTTCTGTCATGGAATCGCCAATGCTGTAACAAATAAACAACTAAACAAGGTTAAATCGGACACATAATGCAATAGACTCGCCTGAAGTTTCTCCGATAAGGAAGATGGCCTTTTTGTCCCAATGTAAAGATCTCCCTGTACTCTGGTGATGACGAACAAAGCCCAATAATTCTGGTCTCACACTAGAAATGCAAAAAAGAAAAAAAAAGAAAATACACATTTACAGTGGTCCCGTAATTTAAAAGCGGAGCCATATAATGCCATACACTTGCTGTAACAAGCTAAACGAACTGTCCACCTTGTAAGACACAGCTTGTCAAGTGGTGACGATTTATCATCGATTTTAGTATTTCATCAACCATTTTCTCAAGTTTTGGGGATTAATTTACAAGAATGAAAATTTATCTAATAGCATCAAGTGTGACTTTTAAAATCTCACAGTTTTCTGTGGTGGATTTGACTTTCAAGATTAAGGAGTAGCAATGACAATGCATTTGGTTTAATACGCGTTTCCCTAATTCTATGATGTAATCTAAGCCTCGCTTTCAAAACGAGACCCGTATGGACAGATATTAAAGATTGCGGCAGTAGCTCCTTAAAAAAGTAAACAAACTACTTCATTGTGAGTTGTATTTAAGAAGTTAGAAATATTACAAACCTTTTAGAAGAAAACATATTATTTATTTCCTAAACTACTGTTAAATCAAGAACATGCTTAATAGTAATTCGAGTTTTTATCCACCAGAAGAAGTGAAAACAGGAAGACGATCAATGTACTGCTGTGTACCTGAATGTGGAAGTTCTTTTTATAATAGTAACAAGGAAAAAACAAATATTGCACTATTTTCTTTTCCTAATAAAGATACCAAACCAGATCTTCATAAAGCTTGGAGTAAAGAAATATTAAAATATAGAAGGAAAGGAGGTGCTGATAAATTTGAAATCAACAAGTATACTAAAGTATGCCAGTTGCATTTTAAGCCAGAGGAAATAAAAGTTAGCATGGGTCGCGGTATTAAAACTTTGAAACCTGGGGCCATTCCAAGTGTATTTACCTTTAAAAAGCCAAAATTAAGTAAATCTAGAAAGTCGCCATTAAAAAGACAAAAACTATTTGTTACTCCCTCTGAGGAAGAAGGACTTGATAATGAAGCAGTAGGTGAACAAAATCGACGTTCACCATTATAATACCTTGGTACACATATACAATAAATAAACATTGTGTAAGCCCAGATAAACCCAAAGCTATCTGTACTTGCGTATAATAACCAAAAGCATGATCCTTTTTTGAAAATAGTTCACCATTCGGCAATGAACCAATGTAAAATTTCTCATCATTCATTAAATCATTAGGATTAACGTTTCTTTTTGTGTAAGGGCACTTTACTTCCATCAAAAATGAACCCGACTTCGTAGAAACAAGACCATCAGGACTTGCGCCAAGCCATGGCAAACATGGCTGTACAAGCAAACCAGTCTCCATTAATTTGACGTTTTGATGAAAGCGGTAATTCATTACACAAATAAACTTTTCTTTTGCAACTTCTTCATTAATTACTCCATGATTTAAAATTTCTTTTACATTTGTTGGAAGAGCCTTAACATCTTGCGTCACTTGTTTTACTAGTGTTTCGAAATTCTTTTTTTTTATAAATATTTTATGAGCAGTAGATGATGTGATTCTATATTTTCTTTCTTTGAACCACAGAGGGCACTCTCTTTGCTGTGTTGTCTGCATCTGCAGCTTTATGCTTTCCTCTTGAGAGATTTTTATTTTTTCCATGAATTCCATCTCTCTTTTTGTGCAATTCCAAGAACATGGAATGTCTAGAAATTTAATGGGTAAGACTGAGGTGGGAGGTGTGTGTTTTTCCTCTGGCAACTTACCCAAAACCATGAAGTCTCTCTCAACAGGTAAAAGTTGATTCGAAAGAGGAGACCCCATAAATTGCAGACCAAATTTTGTTATTTCGGAGTCAAATTTTATTGTGTTTGGTATGACATGAGCATAACCAATGTCTTTATTTAGTGCTTTCAAATCATCTTGTAATTTTTTTATGGAATTTAGGTTCTTTACTGCATTAAAATTTAACCTAGCTTCATATATTGTTGGAGAAATTCCCTTTTTCATAACATTGCTATGAAGAGCAGTTTTCATAACAGGATATTTTACTGTCTCTTTGTTTCCTGGAACACCCCATTTTCTAAGTACACTAGTACATGCTCTTTCAGTTGGTACTACCTTCAATGAATGCAATGAGTATTCTGCCAGTTCGAAGAGTAAAGCCATTACATGGTTGCAATACCCACTTAAACCAGCAGGACAGTTACATTTTGCTTTATCCACCTCACTGTTTTTTCGGTTAATATGAACCTCTACTTGCCTCTGCAGTTTTTTCATGCTTGCTCGACATGAAGCTTTGGCTATAAAATACTTTAAAGTTCGTGCAGTAAACAAACTTTCCGATAAAATGTAACGTTCCTGTTTAAACTTAAGCCCTCTTTCTAATGTTTTTTTAATATGTAACCTTTTTATTTTGCCACACTTCCCAACATGGAGGTCTATTTCTCGCCTAGTAAATACTGGAAGAAAATCCAGAGATTTTCCCCATGTCAAATTTTCTTTGGATTTGTTATCTGTAATTAACGTAACGTCCAGATCAGCATTTATATCTCGTAATAACAAATTTTGAACATTTATATCCGAAAGAGATCCACTAAAATTGACAGTTGCCTCAGGTTTTTTAATAATTGTAAGAGTTTCGAGTTCTATCTCCGCTTCCTCCATTTTTGTTTATATTTTTGTCCATAAGGGTCTCGTTTTGAAGTCGAGGCTAACATTACATCATAGAATTAGGGAAACGCGTATTTTCTGGACTTTAGTTGCAACACCAGATTTCTTACCTATCATGTTAAAAGCTTCATCATACGCTTTGTACCTGCATTTTCAAATCGGTAGATTGAAACGAATAAAAGGATTTTGATGGCATTAATAACGGTAATCGTTTTAGTATTTTGTATTTAAAGGTTAGGGCAGTTTATAGCACGAACAATTCATAAGGTTTTCAAATTTGTCTTTGACTTTCTTCCACTTTGAGAACCCTGTAGAAATAAATGCCAGATCTTTATTTGGAACCGATTTTAAATTTTATTTTAAGTCTGAATATGCACAGATCTAACAAATAACAGTATCACTTTAGTGCTGTAATGAAGCCAATTAGATTTTTTAAAACTATGACTTCTAAAAAGAAAGTTCCCTCTTGCCCAATGTTCTTTTATGAAAAGCAGAATATTTATCTTGTTAATTTGATTGGACAATTTGTACCATTTCACTTGTGAAATTTCACTTAGGTTCTCATCATAACTCGGGACTCAATTCAAAGATATTTTGAAATACGCTAACACTGCGATAAGGACGATAAATGAAAAAAACACAAAATACTTTTTTTTTATTTGTAATAAAACATATGATAAGTAAAATAGAGATCATTATTCAGCAAAAAAAAAGTGGGGCTAGAACCCCCTGGCCCCTGGGCATCATACACGACCGTTTTCGCTGATGAAGATTGGTTGAGCATCACCGTCCACTTGCAGAGGTTTCACCTCATTTCAGTCTTCGATCCAGGCCCTCGCCTTGGCAAGAATATCACAGCCCTAACCAAAGCGAGACTATTTGTCTGTGACTTTTTGTGATTCTGTTTCGACATACAGAAGAAAATAAACATTGTGATTGAGATTTCTTTTTCTTGTGACTTTTCGGACACATCACACTGTTTTTAGTCACTTATGAGCAGCTGATTGTGCAGGTTTAACCTTCTTTGGGGTCGTATAGATATAAACTCATGGAGGGCAGGTCAGACAGTGTTGGTCGAACTGAGGAGAACAGAGCTTCAGAGCTTTTGCGAGAGGACGAAAACCAGGAAGTTTATGCACTAATTGGAAGAAGATGCGTGGTAAATTTGTGTTCAATATAATGATCTTATTTTCTCATTTAAATAATTGTAAAGCAAGAATACTATGACGGCCCTTGGCATGGAATTAAAATTAGAGCTGTACTTCTAATCGCGACATTCCATTTTTCTGCAATATGTTGGGTTTTCTTCTGGTAGTATCAAATCCAGCCATAAGAAAAAAGAGCAAAGGAAAAACACCGTTACTGGCACACATGAATTATTTTCACGTAATATGATATTCAAATATCAGTAATAGTGTGTAGCAGGCTTAATATCGCCCATTCGCGCGTCGTTTAGCCAAACCCGAGCCGCGAGCTTTCATCTCACTAATGAACTTATGTGAAATACCCTTTCAATTATCAGTGCAGTTCGAAAGAGTCTGTTATTAAAAACGGTGTATCGTTTGATTCTAAGGTATGTCAGTTATAATTAAATAATAGTTAATACGATGTCGAGTAATAGATTAGATATTGAAAATCTAAGCTAAGGAAGTCTGCAGTGAGATTGAAACTCGTGTCCAGTCAAGGACCGTTGGAGTCCATTACTTTAACCCTTAGGCCAGAATGTGGGACATTGTGATCAGTTAATTTAGTATTACTATTCCACTGTTGATGCTCTATATTTGGCTGCAAATCTGGCGTCAATGAATGATCATCCCAAGGGCTCTCGTGTTATTGAATTTGCAGCCAGTTTTCCTGATGCTGACAGAGAACAGATAGTATCGGCTTGTGAAAAGTCTGAGGTGTGATCTTTGATTTGAAATTCTTTATATAATCAATAACCAAAGGTAAATGTGACATGAAAACAAGAAACCATTGAGGAAGTTAAGGAGGAAGCTAGAAAACAATGGCAAAGAACAGAAACAACATTAGTACATGAAGAAATGACGAGAAGAGATGAATAAACCCTTAACTATCCCAAGTGTGATTTTGCTGAAGCAAAACATAGTTTGAGTAGGAGTAATAGTTTAGAACCATCAGATCCATTGAGCAACAAAGATTGGTATCTGATATTAGATGAGTGCTATGATGGAGATGAGCAATTTGCATTGCGTTGTGGAAGATAAAGACTGCATTGCCAAAAACAGCATAGGAGGCAGATTAGGAAGCTCTTTTAACTTACAGAAGAGAGCTGTTGTTACCAACAAAGGCTTTCTTCAGAACAGCTGTTAACTTTGTGCATAAGTCCTGGAAAATGGGATTAATACACCTACATCCTTTTGGTTGGGGATATTAGCCTGGTCATTCCTGTAGACACCCAGTTGAGGACATGGCCAGTCCAGTGATTGAGGTACATGGAGGTATAAACATAAAAAACCTCCATTAACTTAAGGAACTCTACTCAGTCAAGATTAAGAGAGAGACAGCATAAAATGTAGACTTGTATAGAGAAGTCCAAGCAATAAGGTGTCATCACATTTACAAGGGTAACTGCACACTGAGAGTAAATGGAATTTTGGCAATCAAGAAAGACAACCTCCAAGAAACCTTACAATTACGATATCCATCCCTTAGATATACATAAAGCAGAGGGAGCATTAGTCAAACCTTTGCATATTGAACTGTAAAGTGTGCTAGATCATTTCCTCCCAGAGCATTGAGACCACTTGGTGCAGGCTCGGGTAGCTGGCAAACAAAGGTGTGAAATTGGTCTTGTTATTCCTGGCCAATATACTGTTCATATATAAATTTTAAAATTATACATCTCCCATTCTCTCCACCTTTTCATATATGTGTAAAGGGCACCATCTGAGCCCCAGTTACTGGGGCTCAGATGGTGCCCTTCACAGGGACTTGGATTTGGCAATAAGGAATTTCTTTGCTTGGTGCCCTTTTTGATGCCAACTTTTCTTTTGTGAATTTCCAAAGTTGCCTGCTCAGGGGAATTAAACCAAGAATTTTTGGTTATGGTGCAGTTGCACTAACCATTAAGACATGGCTCATCTAGTTGTATCTATGTATGTAAGGGAATTGAAATTTAAGACATAATGACAGTGAATGCTTTTCGTATTTCCATTAAAATTCTTTTGTATGTGTTATAATAATATACTGTGGTAAACTTTGTTTTATACAGTGGGTATTTTTTATGTACACCTTTATTTGCCCAACTTTTGATAAATCTAAATGATAATTTAATGTTGTTATGAATTTTTAGACATTATTTTGTTTTAATATTCATGTCCTCCATTTCTATACCCTGGTGTCCATGGTATTCTGTTCTAAAGCAATTGTAATACCACTTATCTTTATTTATATGTATTTTTATGTTACAAACCTTAGACATTAGCTACAACAGTTGTGCAAGTTTTTGTAGCTGGACCAAACAGTGGTGGAATTTGGACCAAAAGGGGTGTTGGTGTAGCATGTTTTGTGAAAGACAACCCCAAAAGGTCATACTTTATAAGAGTGGTTGACTTGGTTGTAAGTACAAATTTTGACCTTTTTCTAATATCATTGAACTTTATGTAAATAAATATCAAGTGGACTAAAATGCTATATTATAACAGAACTTTGATATATCATGTAGCTTTCCAATGAAATCCAAAGGACCTTTGAATTTGGATTTTATTATTGTTTATACCCAGAAAATGTAATGACTATTGGCATACAATATTAATAATTTTGTGCCATCCATATCAGATGTGACATATATTATTTTTAGTTAAGCATGTATTGACTTGGTCATTATTCTTATTTCAAGTGCCTAGTAATCTGCCATCAAATTATTTCAAGAATGTTTTTCATGGATGAAGACATTGAAGCAAAACAAATCCATATTAACTAGTGCAGTATCTGTTAAAAGGTATTTACTACATGATCAGATCATGCTGGAAAAGTCATTTTGGTCAATGACTTAGTCTGAAGAACAGTTGTTGAAGAGAAGGCTACTTTTCCTTGAAAATGTGGCAACATTAATTGATTCTATGCAATGTACCTTTCTAAAATTTCATAAAATTACAAAAAGAGTTGATAACTGAATTGCACAACAAGTGCATGATTGATTCTTTATTTCTGTATCTTTTTTGTTCATTTTTGAACAGTTAGTCCTTTACAATCTTTACAGGATTGATTGGTTATATCTACTTCTACACATTCTGTTCCTTGTTATAACTAAATGACCTAGTTAATCAAATTTTTGTTAGCATTTTATTGCAGTAAAAGCTCCAAATATATTTTGCCTTAATTTTGATGTAGCAGCCTTTCCAACACTTGTTTTAATATAAATTCACCAGATATTTTAGTAGTTTTCTTTTTTAATTCTGGTAATGGTATCACCTTTTCAAGCTTGTAGATTGCCAAGAATAATCCACAATTCTTAAGGTTATAGCATCCAGAATCATATGTAATTTCAAGGATGGATCTCTTCCATAATTATTTGAGTTAACATTGATATTAGAATCTAATGTCAGAAGTCACAAACTTTTGCTACTGGTATCAGTCTGTCTGGTGTAGTATACCAAACAGTTGGTCAGTAGCATTAAAGCTTTTCCATGGCACATGCATTAAACCAAAGATCAACATTTTCTGTCAATGCTGGGAATTCAAAATTGGAAGTTTGTCATGAAAAATGTAGAAACTTTACTATTAGACCCCTTTCCCATCCTACTTTTTCCTGACCATAGTTACTTCTAGTTGCACAATGTGTAGGAAATGCATTACATTTGTTTTAATATCACAAGTTAAAAAAGGATATCTGCAAGCTTGTCATAAATCCTTGATGAGTTGCATGTAGTTTAGAAGTGACGGTTTGGCCAACCTAGCATTTTACATTTCTGCTTTCTGTAAATATTTGTTTTACTGAGGTTTCCTGTGATTGTTCCATGGTCAAATACTATAATGGTAAGGAGAACATCAGAAGTAAAAGTCTTGTTATGGTTTTATTTTGAATATTGGAATTACTTTGTTCACCTCAATTTGTTAAATTGTGTGTTTTTTAGGGGGGAAAAAGGAGAACATGACCAGTATGCATTGTCATTTTTTACTAAATATCACATTAATTTGAGGAAAAAATAACATCTTCATTACACAAATAAGTGTTGTGAGCAAAATAATATTTTGAATATATGTTGTAAATCATTAAATTGTTTTTAATATGCAATATGGTTGATGTGTGTTGAGTGGATTGTTTGAAATTTACTGTCATTAGTGACACTGCTGACCAAACTACTGGCCATAAGTATCAAAACCTTTTTGATCAAAATTGACAGGGCAGAACTACACACAAAGTTCCTATGGGAGAGTTGGTATTAATACATAAAACAATGAAATTATTTGGATAAAATGTAAGCCATACAACTGAATGTGGATGTATTTTTCTTTTAGGGAAAGCATATCGTGTTTGAACAAGAGCTTTATAACCACTTTGCATATAAAATAACAAGGCCATTCTTCCACACATTTGAAGCAGATGTAAGTATTAAAGATAGTTTGTGAAAAGTTCTAGAAAAATAGCAAAAATGTTAAGTAGCAGATTCTCCTCCTCCAAAATAGGTGTGTTTTACTGTATTGTGTAGAGATCAATATTCTTTGCATTTAGTGCATCATACACATTGCACTGAAGACTTTAAATCACCAAGAAACAAGACAGCTATAAAGATAAAATACGTGAAGTAAAGGTGCAGGTATACATAACATGTGGTGTAGCTTAGTTAGACATACTTTCTTGAAGCTGCTGATTATTTCAAAAAACCCATTTAAATTGAAGATTAAATCTAACAATTACAGGTTACCATAGAAAATATCAAATTGAAATAACTTGTCAGGCTTAAAGAAACCAATTTTAAATGGAACTTGAAAACAAGGAATTGTAACACCAAACTAATTAATCCCTCAAGATTTAATAACTGCAACAAATTTAAGGGCCTTAATTTCAGTAAAGAGTTTAGTGGTACAAATGGAAAGTTCAGTGAGCTCTTTAAGAGCATAGTTTTATGTAAAACATGATTGGTAAAACAAGAAAATCTCTCTTGTTGTTTTCAGTCATTTTTGAAAGTAGAAATAATTTTTTGTCAGTGTGTATAAGAAAGCCAGAAGCAAAATTTTACAGTTTGGATAATAATTCTGACAGTTTTGACATAAAATGCAGTAACCTTGGTTTTTGTGTCTTGTCCATTGGTTTGGCTAGTTCCTTTTTTTTCTGTGATGAAATCCTAACTGTGGTTGATATTTTCCATCAAGCTTAAAAGTTTGTAATTAATTGCTTTTGTTTATAGAGGTGTTTTTTGACAATCTAACATAGAACTTCAATTGGTATCTGATCAGGAAAAAAGTCCAAAAATGAGAGCCTTTGAAAACTATGATGGAATTTGATCACAGTGAAATTACATTTTAGATGAGGGAAAGAAAAATTAATTAAAGATAATTGTTCAGAATGAGCAGTTTTATAATGACATCAATACAATATACTTGTTATAGATTCTACAAGTTTTGATATTTCCATGTATTATGAGCAATTGATATTTCTAGAGTTTGATTTCTGAGGAAAAAGTGCATTAACTAGAGTTATGAGATGACAATGATAAGTTACAGACATTTGCCAGAAGGCTGTTAAAGCTACCTGTAAGATTTCATTAGGGTTATTAAGAATAATAGTGATGAAGAAAATAGACCATGTGCATACAGGTCATACAGTAACATAACAATATCTTTCAGGGCTATATCCACCTTTACATGAGTAGATAAAATGCAGACCAGATGGAACAAAAATTAGAAAGGTGTCATTCAGTGGCATGGAACCTACTTGCTTGTATCAATAAATAAAACAATAAAAACAAGATATCATATTTCAACAAAACATCTGAATGAAAAAATCCATAAATGGAAAAAAAGGTGAATGCATGGACTTCATAAAGTAAGCAACACTATAGTAATGGTGCCAAGCCAGTAAGTTCTTTTTGAGGCACATCCTGGAGCAGGAGTTGGAGTTTGGGGTGAAAATGGTTTGGCAAAAGTTTATTATGCATTCATAAACCCTACATGTTGAACCAAAAATTTGATTTCTCAACCTCAGGATTTTGATTCAAATTTTGCTAACTTTGTTTTATTTCTTTTTTTTTCATTCTGAGGTTTATTTGCATGTTTTTTGTGATAGGTTTCTACAACTTATTTTTCCCACCTTTGCCAGTGACACAATCCTGTTAACTTACTTAGATGCTACTGTTTATTGATCTTCTTTCTTAGGATTGCATGACAGGGTTGAATTTTGCACACCAGAAGGAAGCTGACTTTTTCAGAGCCAAAATTGATGAGAAGTTAAGAGTCAAGCAACAGAGAAAATTGGGTAAGTTAAGTGGAGAAACAAGAGAAAATTGTTATAGAATGACATTTAGAGATTTAATTCACTGCCCCTTTCGGGTTATCATTTTCTCACACATAGCAGATATTAATTCATTTATTAAGTAGGCTCTTAAGTTAGTTATTGTTGTACATTGATATTTTGGCAATGATGAACAATTTTAAGAACATTCTTTATAATGCCAGTCACAGTGTAATTTTCTTAATGCCCAATTTAAACATAACATTTTTTTGGAGATACTTGAAGATAATAGAAAATGTCACACATCTATACCCACAATAGAATAGGCAATGTGATGACCAAATTGGTTGGCACTTTGTGAAAGTTTTGTTTTATATCAGAATGATGCTTTAAAAAGTTTTTGTCATTTACAGTAAGCATGATGGTGTTATTTAGGAATTATTTGACAAGTGATTTGGACTTTGAAAAACCTGGGATATAATAGAAAATAAAAGATAAAAATGGAAAAGGGTCTTTATAAGGGTATGACTTTTTTATTGGTTTTATTCTGTGGGGTTTGTTTAAGTTTCTTATTTACTTCACATAGTGGGGTTAATCTCCACAGAAGAATATGACTAAGAGTTTACATAGCATGTGGACAGAAACCCATTTTAATGATATTGACAATTTCATATGTGATTAGTGGGAGAACTGAAGGTATAAAATAACAAAACATATATGACTTCAGTTAAATAGATATGGCTATATTATGTACTGAGCATTGAAGGTATTGGTATGCCTCATTTCTTTGTTACATTAATTATCACTGATAAGTGGTATGCTTAATGTGTGTTTGACTAAGGGAGATTTTAGTGACATAGATGTGTACTTTAAGAGAGAACGTTACATAATTTTTCTTAACCAAGATATAGAATATAATGAAAAGTCACTATATTTATATTCCCTAGCAATACCTCTTAATATTATAATATAAATTGTTACCAAAAAACATATAGCTTTAACAATAAATTTTCAAAAAATTGTTTGACTACTAGGACAACAGATCTGTGACTAATGAGATATTGCACTTTCTTGTCAAATAATGACCTGTTTCATTATATTTAAGATCTTTTAGCACTAAAGACTTTTAATGTTTGAGTGTATTACCCCCACTGAGATACTGTTAGGTGTGTAACTAATGGGTTACAATTTGAAACAGTGCATAGGTGTATAAATTTGGTAATTAATATTCTCCTTTTGATACAGTTTGAAATTAAATTGCAAAGTTCGATGAAAAATTGTGTAATTTGAAGTTATATATGAAGTTTTAAGCTTTTTGTGTGACCAACTGGACATATACTTGTCAAGCCAAACCACCTTCCTCCTCCTCCTCCTCCTCACCATCCTCTCCTACTCCTCACCATCCTCTCCTACTCCTCACCTTCCTCCTCCTCCTCCTCTTCCTCACCATCTTCTTCCTCCTCCTCCTCACCAGCATCTTCTTCCTCCTCCTCCTCACCAGCATCTTCTTCCTCCTCCTCCTCACCAGCATCTTCTTCCTCCTCCTCACCATCTTCCTCCTCCTCCCCCTTCTTCTCCCCCTCCTCCTTACTCGCCTCGTCTTCCATGCCCTCCTCGTCCTCACCCATTACCTATTCCTTCTCCTCCTCACCCTATTATTAGTAGTATTACTCCCACAATCACACTTTAAACACTGTATCCAATAATACTAATACTGCCACCAACTTGAGTATTACATTTACCACAACTACCACAGGTATTGTATTTGCCATTATTATTTTACTGTCACTTTCAAAGGATTAAATATTGGTTTTATTGTTGTTTTTCTAATCGATTTGCATAGTGTTTTTTGTTGTGTATTTTAGAGAAAAGAGCTTTGAGCAGGAAAATGACTCATTCGACTGGAAGTGGAGGTTTAAAGCCAAGCCCTCTTGGACGTAAGAGAAACATTGCAGTTTTGACTATTCCTATGTTTATGTATTTGGTTTTGGAGTTGAACTAACGTACAGTTTATGTTTTGTCACTCTTTAGCTTTCAATGTATTAAAAAGGGTGAAAAATTAGGAAATGTTTTTTCTTTATGGACACTTTTATGGGAACTTCAGTACCAATATGTCGTTCTTGCTCAATAAAGTAGTGGCATTTAAGGAAATTTTTTAAAAGAGAAGGAAGAGAAATTACCGGCCGATTTCCCATAAAACATCATTTATTGTATCTTTATTTTGGGTTAGTGTCGTGGGAGCAGCGAGGGAAAAGTTATTTGGACAAATATGTAAAAGTTTTTTTAGAAAAGTGAAAAATACCTGTGCACCAAACTGGACTTAAACTAGTGCCAGTAGCTATCCTGGCTATGGCTACATGCTCTACCAACGTTCCAAATGTTCCCTGGGCTTCAGAACGATCTTTTTATTGCATGTGGTACCGAGATTCTTGATATATCCCACAGACTAAAGATGGCGCACATCACCTTTGGCGTTTTGATACACCAGTGATTTCTTTGGACAGTCTTGAATCCTTTTGAATGCCTCATGTGGTCTCTTTGTTCTGTAGTCAAGTAATCTATTGGAGACAGAACGATTTATTCATTACGGTGGTTCGAAGCATAAATCCACCTTAAGATGGCTTTCAAGATGGCATTCATAAAGATGCTGTACAAAGTGTGTGACAAGACGCCTTCCTTCAGAGTTTTTTATTTCTGATGGCGTCGATTTTTTACCTGTGGTTTTCTGTTGGTGAGGTACTGACAGATCAGTTTTTGCGTATTTTTCTATTCCACACGTTTGCAGCTTTAGCCCTTCTCCCACACTGGAATGAATTGCCTTTTCCAAACCTATCCGAACTATGATGGTCTGTTTCTTGTACCTATGTCATCAATTTCGTGGGCAATATAGTTAGCCTGGTCTTAAAATTGATTTTTACTGACTGGAGTTGCATATATTGTAGTTGTGATTTCTTCCCTTTCCCTACATATTGTTAGCCTTGTGTTGACAAGCATCACCTTGTCAAACTGATAGCCCTCCAAATACCATCTTCCAGCTCCGTGACACCTATGCATTTGGCCAGCTGGCATTAAAAATTTCCAATAGGATTTTCTTTGCTAAAGGTTAAAGGTGTTTTCAAAGTCTAGTCGTGATCCCCTCTGCCCCTGGTGCTTTTGTTTTTTATATGTTTGATTGTTTCACCAGCACTTTTAAGTAAAAGGCAGCACTTGAACTTGTCTTCCTCTTGAGGTAAATTCTTTGCATGTTGTTATTTCTAAAAGAATCTTGTACGTCTGCTCTTCTGTCTCCGAACACCTCAGTGCTGCCAATGCCTTTGCAAGTCTATCATTTGGTTCCCTACTTTTTTTGCATAAGTACTTTCTTGATTGTGTTAAAGTAAAAGTGCTTATTTTTTCATTAATCATGGCACAGGCTAACTTACATTTTTTGTTCTATCCCTATCCATTGTTTTTTGTTGTTGCTGTTGTTGTTGTTTATGGTGGTGCGATTGGTGGCTTCAGGTGAGTATTATTCTCTTCATTTGGCTCCAGCTCTACTGTCGTTCTTAGTATATATGGTCTTCCGTTCATTGCATTTCCTCCCTCCCACAAGTAATACCTTTAGTTCCATCATGCTACACTTGGCATGGTCTTTAAGGCAGCATTATGCACAGCTGTATTGAGGTCCTTTAACATGGTATTTCCGCCATCTCGTTTGTCCATGTTGGGCGTGTATTCATCTGTATACGTAGTATTTTTTCCCAATCTAGTCTTCTTGTAGTTTTGTAGCTGCGTATGATGTTAACAGCCCTTGGAGAGATAATAAAACTCCAACGCGGTCATAGCTGTTTTGTATTCACTCTCTACCAGTTGGTTTTGCACAGTTATTCGTCCACTTGCTGCAAGGTTATTGGTGATAGGCCAGGTGTGGTGTGGATATGATTAACCTGCTACTAGAGAAGTATGCTGATGGATCCTGAGGGCTGTTAAAGAGCTGGAGCTGATTCTCGATTTGCCAGTGTTGCACCTTGTCGCATTTTGCGTCTGCTTCTTTTTATCTCCAGTTTATAGTTTGTGGACTATCCACATTCCTGACTTGTCGGAAAAGTTGCCCTGCCTTTTCGATCCACATTTATCGGCCTCGTTATGGTTAAAAGACTTGGCATGAGGCAGAAATGGCGGTGCCTGTGATAAGAAAAATTTCGAATCACTGTGACAATAGTGATCCTAATCACTTAGTAATTTGCCATAAAAAACTTTTATCGTCGGCATAAGGAGGGCTGTTAGCACTAAAATTGATATCTTCCACGGGTTGACTATTTGAACCTGCTTCCTTTCTCAAATTTGGAATTGCATAATTTACTGATAGGATTTGGTGTTACAACGCTACTACCATCAGCGAAAAATAGAGAGCAAGCATATAGAGGGAAAGGTATATAAGAACTACCAAACGTTAATTGCTAGCTAGCCCAGTACCCCTTCCATTTCTCCTTTTCTGATGCTGCTGGCCGGACGAAATAGAGATCGCCGTAAGCCCTTCATTTACCGTACGCTGTGGGAATTGCGTAATAAAAAGAAATGACAAAGTTACGTCATTATTGAAAACAGGTGCCTTGTTAGTCAAAGTATATTTGGAAAAACGACACAAGGAAAGGCTTTCGATGCTTATAAAAGCAAGTAGCTAAATAGTGTTATTTCAATACAACTTGAGAGACAGCAGATTTTATCAGGGATGTGATACATCTTTTTGAAAAATCGCTAACGAAAGCTATGCTGGTTTCTTTGGTGACTTGCTCATTGAACATTGGCTGTTTACAAAAGTATTATAGTATGACTTTCTTCCAAAATTTGCGTAGATTATGTTAAAGTTTCCCTGCATAACTGTTAAAGAAATTACTTATTGAAGTTGAGTTGCCGGATTATTTAATATTTAATCATTTTTTGTACCATTCCCCACCCCCAATTTATTCCTTATGGTGACCCATCCATTTTCCTTTCAACCACTTAATACTAAACGTTTTGTAGAGTACATTTTTCACAAAACCACCCACTTACTGTTGTGTACCTTACTACACACACTTGCTTAAATAATGCTGCTAAATTATTTTAAACGTTTCTCTGTAACCTTCTCTAAAGGCTTTTGAACATTATGATATTTGCTTTTCTGTTCTGTGTGTTCTTCTTTATCGCGATGATGTTGTGTAAAAGTAGAGTCTACGTTTTCTTAATAATAAAGATATCAAACATGACCCTGGAGAATATAATTTAGCTGTGGCGTTGGCAGCATTAGAAAAACGTAAGAAGTTACCAACTAAAGTTATCGAAGCACCTTTGAAAATTTACCTTCGTGACTGTAGAGGGTTTAGAAACAACAGGACTAGTAATATGTTTCTTGCATTTGTAGTATTTCTGTCAGCTTGAATGAACCTAGATTCATGTGAAACGGGTGGTCAAAACTAGTGTTAATATTAAAAACTTGGTCCTTCTACTGACATTTTATGACATTTTACAGAAGTGACAATTCATATTCTTATTAGTATCTTCAATATTTTTGTTTTGGTACTTTGTAAGAATATCATTGAAACATTATTTCTTCATTTAAAAGAGAGTAATCAAGATAATATAAAGCCACCATTAAGCCCCAGCCCATCACAACAACCAGGCAATGTCAAGAAAACCAACATTGTTTCCAATTCTGGTGGAAAAGGCGGTAAAAAGAAAAAGCTGACAAAAGCGGACATCAGTTTGCCGTCCGACTTCAGGTTTGTGTTTGTTACCTCTTTTGTTGACACGCAGAGATATCTCGCGCATGTTAAAACAATAACATTTAACCAGGTTTCAAAGGTTGAGGCGCTTGAAATCATAATTTACGGCGGTCCAGTCCAAATTTTGGGCAACCAATGAATATCAGCTTGTTGACACAGTACTCCAAAGACATGGGTCTGGCCAGAGCATTATACCCAGTACTGTTAAAAATAGTAACGGAAATATACGTCATTTGTCGCAAGGTGCAATTGAGTACTAAATGTTTTATGTAGAAATTATGAGCGTATTGTGAAATCACCCATCCGTTAGAACTATTAGATATAACACTTAAAAGTATTAAACCGGTCAATAATATTCCAAAATACGTGACGTGGAAATATTGGACTAGCCTTGGTATATCTCAGTTTTCAGTGACCCTGGAGGATATGGGGGGTGTGAGGGGGCAGATGTAAGTTCATCCTTCCGTTTGTTTAGAAGGGACAACAAGACAAAAACATAGTATAATTGTACTTGTATTCCATGAGTAACTCCGTCTTGGAGCCCCACCAAGTGTTGTTTTAATTATTTATTAAATAGATTTTTTAATCATGAAAAGTCGAGAGAAGCCAAATACACATTAAATTAATTTATGAATTACATCCAAAATCCGCAAAAATCTACCTTGGGTAAAAGGTTCTCTGTCTGCTTGAAATTTTTGTTTATTTTCTTGCCACCAGTCTTCAAAAATGGGAAACCAAGTATACTTTTTGGACAGTAAAACACCAATCTACTTGCTCTAAATATCTGAACTTTGTTAAACACCAAATGTTGTTGTTATTTAATCGAAAGAGTATGTTATCTTTTTTTATATGCACAGTTTTTACCCTACGTGGGCCTGTCATAGATCATTTGGGATGGGGGTTTCTAGTGGGTCTGACTTATAAAGTTATGTAACTTTAGAATCGTCTCTGCAAATGCCTTAATACCCTGTAATAATAATAAATAAATGTTTATTCTGGCCTTTAAGCAACATATTCGAAGCAAAGGAATACTTAAAATCACAGTTGCCTTTATTAAATGTTAATGTATTGTTTGTTGTTGAGCAGTCTATGCAGTACAATATAAACCAGTGTTGTGATGTATAGACCAAATATAGTGGTCCATATGAATGACAAAGGTCTGTATTATTCCGTTTAAGTGAACGAAATAGTTAATAAGGCATTTATTAGACATAAAAATAGTTTGACTTTACTTTACAGACTGGGTCGGCAGAATACACACATTGCAGGATCAAGTTTGATTTAAACACGAGCGAAATTTTATTTCAAAAACTTTATTTTGTACGGATTTTTGATAAAGCAGATAAATTTAGTTCTGTTTGTTGATCAACAACAAACTTTACAGACTGGGTCTGCAAATCTGCAAAATATACAAGTAACAGCAGATTTTAGGTTGATAAGGCTATAAGTGAATTTCTATTCAAGATATTGTATAATCAGTAAACATTTGAAGTTATTAGCGTCATTACAAGCTGAGATATAAGGCACTTATTTTTCACAATGCAAAAATATTGACTTCAGCGTTAACCACAACTTAATTGTTATTGGGTTGATTATACCTATCCTAACAGCAATAGGAAAAAAGGCAATAAACATTAAAAGCTTGAAAACAAGTACTCGGTTATCCATCGCAAATGAGAAACTTAATTGAAAAGTTCCAACCAGTAATACCCAGTAGGTATATGACGTTTAATTAACATCAAAAGTACGTTGTTTTGATATCCACTCATTGAAAGAGCTGTTGATGATTATGTGTTGTCAAATTACCACTGGGAAAGCACTTATTAGAAGCAGTATTAATATGTTTTTATACTAAAACATACAAAGCTGCAAAGAAAACCCTCAATTTGATTTCAAGATTTTTCTTAAAAGAAATTTTTGGAAACATGACTGAGACGCTATTGCCCCTTCTGAAATTTGAAAATGGTGCAATTAAATGTTACTACTTTAAAAGTGATGCCACAAAAATATTTCTTTCGCCCTCAAATTCACTACTTTCACTGCTGTCGTTACTTTCAATTTTTTCATAATTAGACTTAATATTATCACATCCATCATCATGGCAATGATTACAAGCTTCTATACACCATATACATTCTATCTACACGAACAACAATTACTAGAGCTTTGTGACTTTGCTCAAATTTTTACATTGACAACGAATAGCACTGAGTACGTCTGATTGCGTATGTTCTTTAGTAGTTATAAATGCTGACTACGGTCGAAATGGTGGTATATAATGGTGCAATGATATTCCTTCATTAAATGTTAGTTCACTGGTCTTAATTACTTCCACTCTTGGAATCCTGATTTGCCCCTGCCTTGCGTTATAATTGTTACATGTTGAAACTGATATGATTGCCATACCATAAAAAGACACTGATCTGTCCAATGTTATGTAATTGTGGTCGACGTTACTAGTGATGTATTGGATAAATACACCCGCGTACGTATTTTGCTTAGGATGATTAGTATCTTGTGTCTGTACAACTGACTGTTTAAACCTATTAACCTCTTGAGTATGAAATTGAATAGCTAAGTTTTATAAGTTCATCAGTAAACTACCTTGATCCAAATACGTGACCATCTTTGATTCCCATGCCTAATTATAATCGTGAAATAGCTGTACTTGGCCGAGCAGTATTAACAACATATTGTCCAATAGAAACTTGTTTGACTTTATCTGGTACAACCTTGGACAAGAAAGAATTTAAAAGGGCGGAACACCAGTTGTTGTTATCAGAACTATCCTATGTCTCGTCATTAGTGGGATAAAATTCTGTATTCTGTTTCATTTGGCGGATTTTCTTTTGCAGCTGTGTGTATTATCCTTATTGTTTCATCCCCAATATCACAACATTTCTTGTCATACCGTTTCTTATTGATGATGTAGTTTACCATACTTTTGAAGCAAATTACATTTTTCTGTCCATCAACGTCTGCAAACAACAGATGGTCTCCAAATTGTTTTTGAGGTTTTGCTGTTTGCGATTTAGTAAAGTGTGGTTCATTATTGTCTCCCAGTGAGTTCATATAGCCAGAAACTTCATTTAATGTTATTACTTCATACCATACTCCTTCTCAAGCTAATTACAAACTTACTCAAAGTTTTCTGCCAATACGATATTTTACTAGTCTCAGTAACACTAAATTCAATATTGCGCTCACTATTGGAGAAAACAACTATATCATTTCAGTTTGTATACTGCCTCACCAGCAACAAAATCTACGCCATTTTGAAATCATCCTTTAACATCAGCAGCCCATTGGTCATTTCGAACACGGCATCTGCGCCACAATTTCCTTTTTAAGACAATTCCTACAAATTAGCTGAAAATAGCCACAACATCATATTTAATGTAAAATTTCATCAAATCTAGAGTTAATGAACACATTTTAATATCCAAGTTAAAGTACATATAGTTATATTAAACACTAAAAATAAAAGCAGTTCTAGGGTCTGAAAAAGTATGTAGCTGCCACACAAGAGGGTTTGCCTCCATACACAAGAGAAACTTTAGTTAAATGGATTTTTTCCGGCTGTAAGAATGAAGAAAAGCTTTTAATGTTTTATAAAATAGAAAACAGATCAACGCTTTAATTAATATATTGCGTTAGAAAAGTACAATTTGTTCATAAAATATTGTTTGCTGAAGATAACTAAGTTTATAATTGAAATGAAATGTGGGAATTTCTTTGTTTATTTGATTAAATATCCAATAACATAGATGTGAACATAACTTCCCTTACCCCCTCATGCTCAATAATTGCGGATTTTTGGTTGTTTTTTTCTCCCTAAAATTTGCATACTTTAGATACCAAACTCGAATGTTTTATAATGTATTCCATGTTCGTCAAAATTTATGAACTTTTTGACTAGTCCATATAGTTTTTAGTTGGCTACCCCGAGGCCTCGAAATACCTGCTTGGCAACCCTCCTTGGGATGGTCTCGACAAAAAGTAAATAGTACCAGTTCAGTTTGTTCCGTTTTATGTGACTAGTTTCTCTCGTCGTTATAATATATCTTAGTATGAATGCAGTTTCTCTCCGCGGACAGCTAGTTTGTGGTACTCTTTGGCTTCTGAGTGCATTCCAAGGGACACCGGAAGGAATAATGGGCAAGGGGGAACAGTGTTTGCAAAGGGGCACTTTTAAAATTATAATCATCAAATCGACATTCCAATTATTGTAATCATCATAATCATGATGAAATTGTTAATCCCCGGCAGAACTGTAGAGTGTAAATATACAATTCAAAAGTCGAACAAGACACTTTAATTTATACTTTCATAATTGCCGGACAATTTTAACGGAAAAAAATTGCATATGAAAATTTCTACAGAAACATAAATTATTTCCCCAGATGAGATTTATACATCATGAACTGTACATTTTGCCGTAATATATTTTTATTTGGTCGTTTTTCTGCACAAATTTCTTTTCAGTTTCGTTATCGTCAACTTGCATTTCTGGTTTCTGAATATGAGCAGACATAATGGCATTCAGAGGGTTTGGATTGGTTTGGTTTTGGCCATCGACCACTTCTTGAGCCTGTGCATGCTACTAAAACTGCGTTTGCAGGTTGATGTAGGAAGTGGCACGGCCTTTAACCACCCTGTGTACCATTTGAGATTGCAGTTTTGCCGCAGGCATTGCATTGAAAGTTTATTCTATTGTTTTTCTTTGTGTAACATTTGTTACTCTTAGTTCCCTCTCAGCTTTGTAAAGCCCAAAATTGGTCAAGGGGTCAGGCAGCTGGGAGCATTCGAAGATGCAAATGAAGTTCTCTGAGACTCCTTATTTCTCACTATATGTTTTGATCGAAAAAGAAAGCTGCTCCTTATTTGTAACATCGGACGACTTGTCACCGAGCATTTAGAAGAATTTACATTCTCGAATTCTGTCAAGTACATCTCTTCTAACTTCAAGTACTAGCATTTGTATTTGCTCTTCAAGGATATCATGTTCTATAACATAATGCTTCTCATTGAGTAATAAGCGTCGACAACTCTCTGTAATCGATTTGTTTAATTGAATCGATAAATGTTGGGATCTTCTTCAGTATTTCCTCCGATTTCAACACCCTGGCGCAACAATGCACAGCTGGGAAATCAAGCCTTAGATCCTTTGACTCCGTTTTTCAAGTTTCGGAGAGGTTAATGTCGACATTGATTTCTCGGCCCTTCCCATTCCATGAAAAACAGCTTTGTGAATGTAACTATTTTCATGCTCCTTCATTTCCTTTTACTCATTTTTCCAATTTTCATAGCCCACGCCATATTTAGAATTAAAATTCCCTTTTCGAGTGTCGCAGTGAGATGTGCAGACCGAACAAAGTGCCTTTTTTCCTTCACAGTTATATGCAAGCCAAATGAAGCAAAGCATTTTGCATGAAAGTATCTTTCAGCTTTTTCACTATCAACCTTATCCTTACTAGTAAAATAATTCTTTGCCATAATCTAGGCAGAAGTAAAATTTAAAATATCATCAGGGATCAGACAGATGGAACTGTCTCTGTTTTGGGCGTGTGGAGAAGAGAAACGAAGAGTCGGTTGGACGAAGAATTTTAGGGATGAGGGTAACTGATTCGAGACGGAGAGGAATACCAAAGAGGAGATGGTACGATTGTGTAAAGGATGATATGCAAGGGATGGAGGTTGAGCGCGACGACGAATTGAATCATGCCCAATGGAAGAGAGATACACTGTGGCGACTCTGAACTGGAAGCAGCTGGAAGTAAAGGAATGATGAAGAAGAAGACATTTGTAAATAAAGGAAGAATTTTTATTGAAATGAATATTACTTGGGGTGTAGTAGCACTTTGGCATTTTGAAACAAACCTGGTAATTTGGTTTAACGATTAATGAGTCCGGTTATTAATAGTTTAGTTTTTGTAATAATTGTCAATGTATTCATTGTTATTATCATAAGATTTAGACTGTTAATATTGTTTAATAAAATATTTATCTCCATCAATTTATAGACACGTTGGGCACGTTGGTTGGGATCCAAAAGGTGGATTTGATGTAAGTTTTTGAAATTTATATACCTCAGTTACACTTACATGGCATTCTTGCATGAACGGAACGGACCTTTATAATAGTCAATTTTTCTAAAATTTAACTGAACATGAATTAAAATATTGTCATCATTAGGATCCAGAGAAACATTCAGGAAGCCAGCGCTTATAATATTAAATACATGGGGTTTTTACATGTTTAGGAAAGCGGAATAAAAAATGTTAAAATTACTGCAATCATCGTGAGAAGCACACTTCCAAGACTTAACAGTGAAGACTTATTCTATGGATTTTGAACTGTTACTTTACATTTCACCCAGCTTGTTGTTTGTGAGGAAGGTGTATGTGACCTGTTCATTACTTTGACCACAAAACAAAGACATGCAATGTATGTATGTATGTATGTATGTATGTATGTATGTATGTATGTATGTATGTATTTATGTATGTATGTGTGTATGTATGTATGTATGTATGTATGTATGTATGTATGTATGTATGTATGTATGTATGTATGTAAATAAATCAGCAAATAAATAAATTATAATATATTGGATAGATGGATATATTGGAATGTTTAAACCCGCACTGAAAGATAAGGAACGAAGAAACTTGCAAAAAATACCTCGCAAGGATTGGATACTGAAAATGAATGGTACCATCTGCACGATAGAGAAGGATATCAACAAGGAAGAAGTCAAGGAAGCGCGAAAGAAAAGAAAAGTGGCAGGACCAGTAGAAATTACCTTCAAAATGATAAAAGACCTGGATTTGCGATTGCTGTTTAGAAACCTCTTTTAAAAANAAATAAATCAGCAAATAAATAAATTATAATATATTGGATAGATGGATATATTGGAATGTTTAAACCCGCACTGAAAGATAAGGAACGAAGAAACTTGCAAAAAATACCTCGCAAGGATTGGATACTGAAAATGAATGGTACCATCTGCACGATAGAGAAGGATATCAACAAGGAAGAAGTCAAGGAAGCGCGAAAGAAAAGAAAAGTGGCAGGACCAGTAGAAATTACCTTCAAAATGATAAAAGACCTGGATTTGCGATTGCTGTTTAGAAACCTCTTTTAAAAATATTCCAAATTTATTCTTTATCCTTTTACCAAACCCCATAACCCCCATCTTTCATTTTTCACCTTCTCTCCTTTTGTAAAACAAAGCGCGGTGGTAAGTGGGTGTATCTGCGTTTAATTGTAGCTGTAAAATAGAATGGGTGGAAAAGCATTAGTTTACTCCCATTTTTCCCAGCAAAATGTCCATGTTTTAGTAATAGACGTATGAATTTTTGTCAGCGGTGAATTCTCAAAATGCTATGTTGATAAAAAAAAAGGCAAAGTTTTAATTTCTAGAATCAAATAAGAAGATTATTAAAGTATTAAACATTATTAAGTTATTAAATGTTTTTAAAAATTATTAAATTAGAAGCAAATAACGGATCTCTTTATCGACCCGTGTGATATTGCTAAACATTGTAGAGAGTTCATTTTACTGTTCAGGTTAACAATATTGACCCACAGTGGAAGAAGTTGTTTGATACTGTTGGTATTACGGAGAAAGATTTGCAGGATCAGGAAACTTCACAATTTATTTACGAGTTTGTGGAATCTCACGGAGGCATTGAAAAGGCTTCGAAGGAAATTGAAGAATCCAGCAAAAGGAATGCGACTCCACTGCCAGCACCACCACCACCTGCTAGGGGTAAGTGAGGTCACAGGTTGACTTTAAAATATTTGATTATAAGAGTTTTTACATGTGGTCATGCCTGCTTTGGCGTAAGTTTCGAAAATCATTATGACCTTGCTGCCTTGTTTGAGGTTCCCGATTTTTCTTGAATTGTTCAATTGTTTGGTTTTGGTTTTGGTTTTGGTTTGTACAATTATTTTCTAAGCACACATTTGTGTTACCAGAAATTGTGATTGCTTGATGAAATCAACCCTTCTATTAATCAGGAGATTGCATTCTTTGACATTGTATTTCCCGATAATCTGTCAGTTTATGATTTAAGCCTATACAGATCTGAGTTGAAGATGGCCGTGAAATGGTAAAGACGAGTAGTATCTACTTATCCACTCACTTCTTGCTCTTTCATTGAAGGATCTAGAGAGAGTGACTATGATGTATTTTAACAGATGCTGAGATGAAAAAACTAAGTTTCAGTTTACAGTCTGCTAAGGACGAGGGGGAGCTTCAGTTTCTTGTTTTGTTATTTTAACAAGAATATGTAGTAAAAGTAATATTTTGTGAGTTGCATTTTTTGTAAAGGACACTTTCATTATTTGTAGCATGTGTGTGATAGGTAAAGTAAATATATGGATAAAACATAACCATGGCGTTATGTTATGGCGTTCTTCACAAGCGAAGAACGCCATAATTATAACGTATAGTATATGTAATCAATAAAGTTTTAATTCAATTGCAAATTACTTTTGTCCCTTTGAGCAAGTGGAGGTTCTAGAGTCGGCATACGTACACAAGGGGATTTATTTAGGCTTTGTCTTTTTTAGCCTTTACGTGACTGTAAAAAAGGTTTTCGCATGCATTGAATACATTGCGTTTTTCAACAAATGCACGCAAGAAAAGAAGACGCCAACCCGTATTTCGTGCCGCACAATAGGAAACTGATGACGAACCTGGAAACAACAGAGGAAATTTTGAGGGTATGAACTTTTAAGGTGTACTCCAATAAAAAATACGCAAATACAACTGCAGAGTACAAGCACATTCACAAATCTTGAAAACTTAAGAGGCAATACTAGACCCGGTAATTTCCTTGGTTTTAGGAGAAGTGAAACGTAGTCAAATGCTATGAAAAATGACCAGGTGCTAGACATGGTAGGCTGTATTACATGAAGTAAAGTGAGTTGACAGGCAACGTATTTAGATAAAATTTTTTTTACGGAAAACGGAGTCTTGGTCTTCTTTAGTTATGCGGGTTCATTCAACTTGAAAAAGCATATGACAGTGCCCAGAGAGAAACTATGGGACTGTCTAAGAAGCAGCGGAGTAAATGAGCATTAATGTGAGAGCAATACAGGTGATGTACACAGAGTGCGGAACGACTTGGTCCGAAGGGAGCTAGGTGTCGCAGAGGCCTTCAAGAAGCTACAACAATCAAGGTTAAGGTGATTTGGACACTTGGAAAGGAGAGACGAGGAGCATCTAGGAAAGAAATGCCTACGAATGGAACTGTCAGGACGTAGGAGAAGAGGGCGACTGAAGCTCAGATGGACAGACAATATCAAGGAAGATATGGCAGCGAAAGGAATTGTGAGAGAAGATGCACAGGACCGGGTGCGTTGGAGAAGGAACATTCGCTATGACGACCCCTGAAAGGGAAAAGTCGACAGAAAAAGAAGAAGAAGAAAAAGGAGGAGTCTTGATCTTCTTGGTCAGTATAATTGTGTTGTATACGCTGTGACCTTGTGTTTGTCAACGTTCGAAACTGGGAAACTGAATTATTTTAGAAATGACTCGTTTTAGATAATAATTAAAATGCTAAAGTTGAGTCTTCTTTTCCCCATTTTTTGTAGGATCTGCACCGCCTCCACCTCCTCCTAGTCGGTCTGCACCACCGCCACCATCTAGGGGGCAAGCACCACCACCGTCAAGAGGGGCAGCACCGGCACCGCCAACTTCACGTGGAGCTGCACCGCCTCCACCGTCAAGAGGGTTACCACCCTCACGTAATGCTCCACCACCACCACCACCACATTTAAATTCTGCCCCCCCTCCTCCACCCCAAGTTATGAGTAATAGTGCCCCTCTGCCTCCACCCCCACCTCCCCCTCCGCCAATGCCACCTTCAGATGGAATGGGAGCTCCACCTCCCCCACCATTGGCGGGTCCTGGTGGAGCTCGTGGTGCACTTTTGGACCAGATACACAGTGGAACAGCTTTGAAAAAAGTGGAACAAAATTCCGGTCATGGTGGAGGAGACAGTAGGTCCGACTTATTATCTGCGATTAGAGCAGGAAAGCAGCTTAAAAGTGTAAGTATTAGATTTTTTTTAATTATTAAGTGACTGTGGACCTCCATCATTCCAGTTGACAATGAATGACTAATAAAACTGATAACTGTTCGTTAAATGATACTAAACCACTTGCTCCAAAACCCAGAGGTTTTCAATACCAAATTCCTGTTGTTTTTTGCAACCCTTAACAAACCTTTATAATTTGTAGAGCTTTTTAAAATGTATCTTTGGTATGACTTTAACATGACGCAAACGTGCATTTTTAAGCTTTTTTACTCCAGTTTTTTGGTCATATCATAGCGTGCCATTATCGGTAAATGAGTGTTAATATAACACTGTTTTGAATTTGCCGACGTTGACATCGTGATGCTGCGTTTATTTAGAACGATACCGTTAAAAATTAAACTACGTAGAATTTTGACATTTCCAGGCGTTACCACCCCACCATTCCACCACATAGATTGTATTGTACCGTAATATATGCATGACCTCTGCCGGCAGCTTATTTTTTTCTTTGTTTGTACATGACGTATTAGCCATCTACCTCATTATACCACTTACCACTATTTGCCGTTCACTATTTTGTTTATACCTTATTTTAACGTTTCCAAAATGTGTTTTTATAATAGAGTCATAAAAATGTATTTCGTTCCAGTTTTTACGTCAATTCCAACCTGTCTTTTTGCTCCTCTATATGTTATTTAGTACCAGTACATTTTTACGACCTAAGCAACATAACACATAAGCCCAAGACTTAAGATTTTAAAACATTAGTCATAACCATACCCGTATTAGTTATCATATCATGCCCAAAATGTTGTGGTACATTGGCTACGAACCAGAGTTGTAGAACATTTTTTTATCTTCCTTACAACGAGATCTTAATTATTAACTAATTGAAATGGTTTGGAAAATATGCGGAAAGTCAGAACATTAAACATTTTTAATGCTTCCATTCAATGTAAAATCAATAGATACTTCATTTTATGTTTGTCGTTCCACAAAATTTAGTTTAGATCTTAAAGGGATGTACTGTGTTTGTTTTGACGTTGTTTTTTTTTACTTTCGGATACTTTTTATTTTATGTATTCATGAATAAATCAATTGATGAACTGTCGTAGCACCGTCAGTAAATATTTGCACAAGCAAAGCTGTGTATTTTGAATTAGTATCATGTTAAATGGTACTTGTATTAACTGCACTTTTTTTTTCTGAACAACACTATTTCTGAGTACATTAGATAAGGAATGACAATAACCTTTTAAAGGACTGTGCCCTTGGCAGTAACGGTGAACCAAGCCTTCACTCTTTCTTTCGCAACAACAAGGCTGTGACTGTGTCTGTGTCTGTCTTTGTTTTAGCATCTTTTTCGTAAGATTTGTAGGTTACATGTTTTCAGGGGGACTTTTTTGTTATCTCTGTGAAGAAAAAAGGCTCAAGGTCACTGCTTTGCTTCTCCAATTTTCTTAGTAATGCTTGTTATTTCTGCATGTATTCTTCCTTTTTTGAACTGTAAGTCCCTCAGTAGCAATATTCAGGCATCCCATACATATTCTTCTCATTCTTTCTCAATGACTATGGCGTCCCGCCTTACTTAAATTAGTACTTGGATGATTAGTTGCTTGTATGTCTTTGTATGACTTTTCCCAATTGAACGTAGGTTTTCCCTACACCCCAGTTTTACGAAGCCCCTGTTATTATTTACAAAAAACTCAAGTACAGGAAACGCTTTACTTATTACAGTGGATTATTTTTTGGATCTGGAGTATTCATTGCCGTCATTTTGTTAGTGTTTCTAGGGTTTGATTTGTGGGTTTTGGTGTCTTTTATTATTAAGTCGTCTATCAATAGAAGTTACCGTTCACCCAAGTCGTGGCGTAGTCTTGTTTTACTGAGAAAGGAAGAGTTGCTCCATACTTTGTCGCATCATGGCTGTCATATCTGTGTACTTGTGCTCTGTGAGGTGAAGTGGTTTCAAAGATATCCTCTTGTGTCTCAAAGGCCAGAGCACCGCGCCTGTATGTAACCTATACCAGGCTTTTCCCCAGGTATAAAAAATGTCATTTGTCATTCTTGTATCAGCACCATATTTGACTTTTCTTTTATAAATCCAAACTAAATGTAATCTATCTTGACCTTAAAACTCGAACCTTAATTACTTCAAATCCTGATAGTGAACGTCATATGAACTTTATTGCCCTGACGTTTTCACCCTCAATCTCGACCGTCTGTTTGTTATGAGTCACCAGTAGGAGTTTCTTTAGCCATTTGAAATATTCTTGTCTTCAAGAATTTTTGATATACCAACTGGGCAATAATAATTTTTCTCACGAAGTTTTTTAATTATGTTGACTAAGATGTTTTTTGATTGCATAAATTACCTAAGGAACAATCCTTGACACCTGCTGTTGAACTCGATAGCCCTTGACTGGCTGGTCTCCATCTTTCACGTTTTTTCGCATCAGCAAGTTCTCCCACCATTTTAATGACGCTTCTTCCTGATACAATATTATACCTTTTAATGCAATAATTTAACCTGAGTACCGCGAAGCTACGTAACACATGTTATAGTAGGCGGTCAAACTAAATTTGCATGTAGATAAGAGTTTTTTAATGCAGACGAAAGATCGGTTAACAATACTAACCTCAAGCAGAACCACAGATCCATAAACGTATATTGTTCAAATGATTTGTTCGTACATAAATGTTTGAGGGTGAGAGGATGAAGATATTCAGAACGAAAGCAATAAATGAAAGGCTACAGAGACACTATTAAAACATGTTACTTCATTTTCCAAAAATAGTGAAAACGTCAAGAAAATTACCGAAGTAAAGTAGAGTTAAACAGAAACGTGGATTTTAAAGATGTAGAAATTTTTTAAAAGGAATCATTTAGCTAAGCAATACACACTGCTAGGATCCCGCTAGCCGAGTTGTGCAGTGGATGTGTCTATAAAGAGGATGGATCTGAAGGCAGCGCGTTGTCAATTCTGATTTCAGGTGTTTAATGGACTAAGATGATGAGTAAGCCATTAATGTCTCATATTGCTTATGGCTGTCAGTGGCAAACGAAAGGTGAACAAATTATTTTTTACTAATTGTCGAAATATGATTAAACAAAGGTATCGGTAGAGATAAATGAATTTTTGCTAGATGGCAACAGCGTGGTACTATTTCGTTGGAAGATGCTATAATATTTGTTCCGTAAGAAACATTTGTGGCCAAGCCCAGGAAACCACAGAACCCCTTCCACCGAAAAAAACTAGATAAGCAAAGGGAAGCGAGATGGTTATTGCACCAGGCTTCAAAGAAGATCGTTTCATGTTTGATAAATGTATTAGAAGTGTGAGAGAGGAAACCCAGGTAAAAGATGAATGGTGAGTTGTTGCATCCTGATACCACTTTATACTTGCCCTCCACACCGATATGTAGCTCCTATCAACAGCTCATTACTTTTTTAAAAATTAAATTTTGATTTTCACTGACACTGGATACAAATTTGTCATGTTATATTCTTCAATCAATAATTTTGGTGCTGATGGCTCATTGTTCCACCAATAACTTGAAACGTTTCTCATCCCTAAGGAGGGATGAGAACCAGCATGAAGGTTTTGAGTGAACACCCTCACTGAAACTGTAAAAAGGGACTATCTTTGACCTTTTTCACAAAATAATGCCCATAGTTTGAAATATAAGCTGCCCCACCCGGTTATGGTAAGCATTTGGGTGGGCCAGTTGTCTTTTTCTTCAAGCTCCAGTATCAGTTATTGTCAGCAGAGATATGTAGCAATTCATCATTGCTTTTAAAGTTTTGCCTGAAATACGATTTAATGCACGCCAGGAAACATTGTCGAATCGGACAGTACCTTTTACATTTATATTTTGTATTTTTAATGTATGATTAGGTTAGTGCAGATGAAGTGAATTCTCCAGTTGAATCTAATGAAAGTAACGACGGTGGTATGGCAGGTGCTCTTGCCAGAGCTTTGCAGAACAGACACAAGCAAATACAGGTTTCAGGTATAATTTCTTTTAAAACTCCCAATTACAAGTCTACATATTTTCTTACAGACACCACACCAAGCACAATTTGTATCCTTACTTCGCTAAATTTTTACCTACTGATGCCATTTGAGCTCAGGTAATGGGCAAGCACAATTTGTTGTAAAGCACTTCAGGAAATGCAACTGCACTGATTTTGCAAACGGATGGGAGAAGGTCCGATTACTAATAGCTGACATTTAAAAATTTTATTTAAATAGCCTTTGGAACTCACCTATGGTTTTGATGCAATTTATTTTTGATTGTAATAATTGCCTATGATTATGGTATAAATTTGATTCGAGTCAGTTTAGCGTTTTATTGCTTTTAAATGTTGCAAGTCACAACTTTTCTTAGTTTGATGGAAGGTGCATCGCTGCATTATGCTTACAAATACAAAGTAGGTCAGTGAAGATATTCTTTCTTCGTGTCATGTAGCACATTTGATAGATAAAAAGATGGGGTTTTTGTGGAAAGGGGGATGGGGGTTTAGTCAAGAACCATACTTTGTATAAAAGCACTGCATGTATAGAGCTTAAACAAAGGCAGACAAGGTTTTACAAGAGGGTTTTGCAGGGTTTTTTTAAAGTTATGTATATTTGTTCAGTGTACAGAATTCCTGTTTTCCTTTTCTGCCACCCCTCGCGTTTCAAGGCTAATTGACATGTTTTTATAAGGAAAGCTTTCTATTCAGGGGAAACATGCTAGGAAACCCATTTAAGAGATTTGTGAGGAAAAACTTCAGGATAAAACGTGGTTTGGCAAGAACTAATTATCAGACATAATAGAACTTATGCCTGGACAATGTCGGGAGTTCCACTGTTATATCAATTTCTACATTGCATAATGTTTATACTAGGTAGCACGAGTTTACACTGTTTCCAGTACTGTATGGTTGTGAAGTATTACAAGATATGTTTATAGTAAGCAACAACCAATTTTGTGATAACACTTCCTTTTGCATTTGTGGTTTGTGTAGATGACGAAGAAGACGAGGATGACGAAGACGAATTTGATGACACAGAATGGTCTGATTAACAAAACTCTTTTTTTTGCGTTTTGCCATGGGAGGACATCGATGTTTACTGTTATCTTTGTATTTGACAGGTTTATGTAGTTCTTTTACATATTATTCTGATACCTTGACATGGGTACTGAATTGAAGTGTACAAGCTAAATAAGGAAACAATGTACTGTAATACCTGCTGTATTGAAGTTTGGTGTCAGTATATTACAATTTGAAATTATTGGTGCATTTAATGAGATGTTGTTCTTCGTGGATCATTGTTAAATATTTACACTCTTGTCTGATGTATTTTAAAGGTAATAAAAACGGTTTATATTTCATTTTGTACCATGACATTTCTTAATGCATTTAAATATATTAAAAGTTCTTAGTTTTAGGCTCGTACCTGTTTTTGAGGTGTGAAAGAATAGCTACACAATTATTTGAGCTCATTTGGTAAACGATTAATGCATAGTGGTATGGGCTATCTTCACAATGCGAAGAATTTTATTATTTTCAATTAATTGTTCTTATCTGTTTCCCTACCTCTTCATTATTCTGTGAGGATTGTCTGCCTCACACTCTTCAGTACAACGCCTCTGCGACATCGTTGGATATTTCTCAGCTTTCATGTATTGGTTTATAGGTACATTAGTTGTTCTAGACAAACAGCGTTCTCTGTAATTGCATTTGATAATTGTGCAACATACATCTGCATTTTTCATGTAGTACAACTTAACTAATTGCCATAACATCACCCTCATTGCTCTGCTTTTTACTGACTTTAACATCCTAACTTATTTTCGTTACATTATAATAATAGTAACAACAAAATAATAATAATAATAATAATAATAATAATAATAATAATAATAATAATAATAATAATACCAGGACTTGAAGAGAGAAATTCAAAGACTTTGGAGTCTTAAGAAGGTTGTAGTGATTCCAATAGTCTTAGGGGCCCTCGGAAGCGTAACCAAGAACTTTGAAAAGTACATAGAGAAACTAGGAATACAGATAGATACAACACTGACCCAAAAAACTACACTATTAGGAACAGCAAGAATTTTAAGAAAAGTACTGGAGTACTGAATTAGGGAAAGAATGTGAGAGACCTTTGGTTACTTGTTGTAACCGGCTCTCTTACAAATACTCGGTATAACATCTGCCTGTGATGAAAACAGATTTTAACGATAATAANATAATAATAATAATAATACCAGGACTTGAAGAGGGAAATTCAAAGACTTTGGAATCTTAAGGTTGTAGTGATTCCAATAGTCTTAGGGGCCCTCGGAAGCGTAACCAAGAACTTTGAAAAGTACATAGAGAAACTAGGAATACAGATAGATACAACACTGACCCAAAAAACTACACTATTAGGAACAGCAAGAATTTTAAGAAAAGTACTGGAGTACTGAATTAGGGAAAGAATGTGAAAGACCTTTGGTTACTTGTTATAACCGGCTCTCTTACAAATACTCGGTATGACATCTGCCTGTGATGAAAACAGATTTTAACGATAATAATAATAATTATAATTGTTCTGGGTATGGCAATAAACTGCAACCGGTTGTGGAGTTTCCACGTGGTCGGATGAGGTTGCCCTTTGCTACAACTACCTCCAGGTTACCCAGGATAAGGTGCAGTACCTGTTAGCCCTTGGTAAGTGGAGCTTATTAGCCTTGGTTGGCAGTAAACCTAGGAGAAGGAAAACATTGACTAAAAAACCTAGCCGCGTGAGCTGGAAATTCCAGGTGGCGTCTGGCGTGGTATACTCAGCTGCTTGGCAGAAAGGGTAAAATACAACTTTAATGAAATCATAAATGAACACTGGAAGAAATACATCTTGCATCGCTCGTCGCGCGGTTAACCAAGGAGCACGTCCCGCAGTGAGGAATCAGCCTGCTGGGTCCGGAAAATTGGTGACTGAAACTAACTCATCTAACGCAACTCTGTCTGGAAATTGAAACCAGGATACTCCTAACTTGAACCCAACTGAGACAACATCGTAAACAAACGTGAAAAAAAAGAAAAACGTATCAAATGGAGTAGAGATGATTATAAGTAATTTATCTCAGCTGCACATTAAGAACTTTTAATACATGGAGAGCGCGTAATGAAAATATTAGACCGTATTTTGATGCAAATAGACTAGTAAATGTCCGTCGTGACATGAAAAATAAGACTCACTGATATAGAATTAAACCTGATTAAAGAAACTGTCCGTGCTGAAAATTTAGAGAACTCATTAAATAGTGCAGAAACTTTAATTGAAGATAATGTTAAGGTACCAGAAAATGTGAGTTGAGATTTTAGGGAAGTAAAAAATACTCGAGTTAAAGTGAATGAGACTGAACTACCGACAAATGATAATATTGAGGCAGGTATGAATGTGCCTTTTACTGAGTAGGGACTGAGTCATATTGAAATGATACGCTGTAACATACTCGAAGAATATGCTAAAGTCAAGTTTACTGAAATAATTGATAGGGAATCCCTTCCAAAACTTCAAAACAGCAAAAAGAACAATAACATTAGAATGGGTAATGAGGCACTGAAGATATTTTTAGAACTGAAAGACCACGACTTAGACCTAAGTGCTAGACCCAAGTGATTTAAACCAATTAATATATGCAGCTGCGAAAACTATTACGTCTGAATGTGGAGAAAAGATAAAGAAAAGTAGACAATATGTAAGAAAAAAAACTAAATGGAGGGTTAAATTGGAAAACGAAATAGAAGGAATGCGAGCAGAACTTTCTGTGTTATCGGAACGTAATAGAGGAAAAAATGTTAAAAGTAGAATATGTCGCAAACTCAAAAGGAAATATAAACTAAATAGGGATAATACAAGTGAAGTCATGGAGACTGTAAAGCAGAAGATGCAGGCGAAAGTGAAAAGGATGCAAAGATTTGAGAAAAGAGTAAAGTTCAAAGGACAAAATAACACTTTTAAGACAAACCCCAAGTAGTTTTTTTGGGAAGTAGGTAAAGAAGAAATTAAAATCGTGAAGCACCGGAGATTGAAGAAGTCGAACAGTTTTGGAAGAATATCTGGAGTAAGGAACAGCCTCATAATGAAGAAGCTGAACGGATAAAAGAAGTTGAATCATCAAATGCAAACATTCCTGTACAGGAATGGAACAATATTACAACTGAGGAGATCAAGAGTACCCTGAGTAAAGCACAGATATGGAAATCTCTAGGTGTTGATAAAGTCAATAATTTCTGGTTGAATTGTCTTGACTCTTGTCATGAAATTATGGCCCAACAATTCCTCAGCAACCCCGAAAAATGTCCGCAGTGGCTTTCTGAAGGCACCACATATCTATTACAGAAAAGCAACCAGACAAAAAAACTACAGACTAATTACCTGTTTAAGTACTACATACAATTTGCTTACCTTAATTCTTACTGATCGAACTTATTCGTTTCTTGAAGCACATGACTTATTTCCGGAAGAGCAAAAGGGCTGTAAACTTCATACAAAGTAGCATGAGGAAGTAGAAAACAACTCTCTCTTTAAGCCATGAAAACGAATTACTTAAATCCCATCGCATTAACATAAATTGTGGTATCTTCCAAGGAGACTTTTTCTCTCCCCTTATCTTCTGTATCGCTCTTTTCCCACTCTCGAAACTGCTTAATGCAACAGGCTATGGATACAAAGTTAATGGTAAAGTTTTAGATCACTTATTTTAAATGGACGATCTGAAGTTGCTTGCAAAGAATAATAGTGAACTTGGAGGGCTGTTGCAAAGTGTAGAGGCTTTCAGTAATGACATCAATATGTCATTCGGATTGGATAAATGTGCTAAAGCGGCCTTCAAGAAAGGAAAACTAGTACAGTCAAGTGACATAGAATTAGACGTTCATGAGGCCATTAAAGACCTTAAACCTGGAGAAGTATATAAATATTTGGGTATTAATGAAAGTGACGGAATCCGACACAACAGTATGAAAGAGAAAGTTAAAAAAGAGTTCTACAGAAGGGTTAGGTGTATTTTTAAAACGGAGCTTAATTCTAGCAATAAAATAGAAGCAATAAATACACTGGCAATTCCATTCGTTACATATAGCTTTAATGTAATCAATTGGTCTTTAAGCGAGATCCGGAAAATGGATACGAACGTAAGAAAGTTTATGACTATATACCGAATGCATCACCCGAAAGCTGACGTGGATAGGTTGTATATCCCTAGGAAAGATGGAGGAAGAGGAATGATGCAATTGGAACTGAGCTACAAAACTATGGCAATAGGAATATGTAAACATCTTGAGTCAACCTCGGATTGGATGCTAAAATTGGTGCTTGCTCATGAACAGACAAAAATATCCCACTCTATCACTAACGAAGGTAGAACGTGCATGGTAGAACTTAAGGTTGACCAATTTGTGTGCTAGGAGAGTATGTCTTGCACCAAGCAAGTTAAGATGGTAAAGCAAACGGCAAAAAATGAAGAAATAAGAAACATTAATCTGAATTGGAAAAACAAATCCCTCCATGGCCAATAACCAAAACGAATCGATGATGCTGATGTAGATAAGAAACTCACCCATCAGTGGTCACGAAGCGCGAGGCTAAAGGCTGAAACGGAAGGATTTTTACTGCCTGCACAAGATTAAAGTCCTCCTACAAAGAATTTCCAAGCAGAAATCCTTCATAATGGTGCAAGCCCTAATTGTCGGTTTTGCGATTCTTCCAGAGAAACAATAGATCATATAGTTTCTGGGTGTCCAATCTTAACACCAATTGAATACAAGCTTAGGCATGATCGAGTTGGACAATATATTCACTGGGAGGCTTGTCAACACTGGTCTCCAATACGTAACTAATTGGTACGAACATAAACCTGAACCTGTCACAGAAAATGAAAAAAGTACAATTTTATGGGACTTTGGGATCCATACAGACAGGACCATTCAGGCCAACCGTCCCGATATTATCATTAAAGATCACAATAAAAAGACATGTTTGTTAATAGATATGAATTTGAAAAACTCTCAAAGTATAAAGACTTGCAACTTGAAGTTGAAAAAATGTGGAAAATGAAAACCACTATTGTGCCGGTAACAATAGGCGCTTTAGGTGCTATAAACAAAAACGTAGAAAAACATCTTGCAAAGCTGCCTGGAACAAACTCACTCGCCGAAATACAAAAAAATTGTGGTTAATGGGACAGCACATATACTACGAAAAGCATTATCATTATAGAACTACCCCTTTACTATTTTACTATACAATTATGTTCTTTTTTTTTTAAATTTTAAATCTGATGTATAAATATTTGTTGTCTGAAGCCAGCTTTTCCATTTCCTCAGGTCTCTGGGCGAGACCCGGAGTGGGATTGTATACAACCACAGAGAAAAGTAAAACCATAATAATAATAATAATAATAATAATAATAATATTAATAATAACAATAATAACAAAAACATGTTGCAAAGCTGCCTGGGACAAACCCACTCGCCGAAATACAAAAAATTCTGCTTAATGGGACAGCACAGATACTACGAAAAGCATTATCATTATAGAACTACCCCTTTACTATTTTACTATACAATTATGGGTTTTTTTTGTGGTCATAAGTTGTTGTGATACAACAACAACCACTTGAGCAATGTGCGTTCCCTAACTGATTGTGGGGCGACACTTGAAAGGTTGAAGTGATGTTGCCATTTTGATTTGGTTCTCTATTTATCTCACTCTAGTGGCTACAGTACATGTGCCTGCATTCAACCTACTTGGCTTGTTGCTGGGCGCTGAATGCGGGTTTTTCACCCATCCACCTCTAGATGGTGTGTAACCACTCGATAATAATGTTTAACATTTGAAAAGTTCGTAATAGTTCGATGATGACAATAATGATAATGATAATTAATAAATGGCCTGGCTATTGACCTAAAAATGCATGCCGCTGTGGAGTCTGAATGTGGGCGATTGAGTTTACCCGAAATACGTTCTAGTTACCCTTTGGCAAGGTGTCGCATCTATTACCAATCCCCAACAACTTGAAATTCTAGGTTGTTGTTCGGGTGGATTGCCTGTCTCATTAGTTGGGAGGAGTTTTCGGCCTTGGTTTGCACTCCCTCAAACAATGGTGTTACGAAAAAACCCGTGATGTTTGTTGCACCTGAAATGAACTGCTCTTTTGACTGAATGAATACTGAAAACAAAAAGTTAAGCTGGAACGCTCGTCACACGGATTAACAAGGAGTGCGTCCTTCTGTGAGGCGTGGTCATTTTTCTAAGCGGCACCAAGGAAATTGAAATATGGGACCAAGGCAGGGGAATATTGCATGGGAGTTGAGCAAACAAAGCAATATGACACTTTGCAGGAACACGCAGGAAGTTCATTAAGAAAATTTTACAATGTAAGGTAATTTAATAATTAAATAGTAAATGATGAAACTTTTACAATAATAAGACCAATTGTTTACGTCGTGAACAGTCGTTTCAATGTGTAAGGCGGATAGTTTGTGATACCTGAACCATTGATCAACGCCGGTCTGGATGAGGCTTTTCAAAAGTTTTTTTTTCAATTTTATTGCCCTGCTGGCGAGCGAAATGGGTCAGCAGGCCTATATTTTGACGGAGTTTAAAAATAGGTAACCCTTTCACCCATAAAAATCTATGCTTTATCCTGTATCATATGGGTATTAATTCAGCCTTAAAAGTCCGGAGGAAGACCTGATTTTTAAAGCTAGGGTTAAGGAAAGTGGCTGTAGGTAAAGTAAATCCTTTTTGATACCACAAACATTTCTTAACAAGTAAAACCCCATTAGACAAATTTCCCTATTTGATGAATTAACAGCCGCAGGTCTTTAGAAATTTCGTATCTTGACTGAAAAAAGAGAGCATTGCGTAAAGGGACATGTTGAATACAATAGATGTTGCACGGACGTCTGGAAGGAGTATACTGTCAAAAATCAAACCAATAGTAGATAAAAGAAAAGCCAACGTGGATAAAAGCAATACCCACAAAGGGGGAGAGTCATTTGCGTAGCCCAAAAAATTGATCAAGGAACCTGGAACCAAAAGCTGAAAAAGTAATAGCCATAAATAGAATGAGCAAAGGGTTTTTAAGGTTCTTTGCGGGGTTGATATAGGGGAAAACGAATGTCTGGTCCTGCAGCAACGAAGCCTGCGCTGTCTCGAAGTTCAATGGTCAGGAATTTGAAAGATACGTTTTTTGTTTGGGTTTGGTGCTATTTAATATGTGGAGAATCGAATTTGAAATGGGTCTTCCTCTTTGGATCTCACCCTCCAGTCTCCATGCAATATTTCAACATCACCACAATTTTTTGCTTATCTCTAACCTAGACTAAAGTAATTTTCAGTTTTGATATTTCATTTTACAATGTTTGATAGATTTTTGATTCCCAGGCCCTTTGTTTCATATTCCCATTTACTGATGCCGTGTACGAAAAATCCACACTCCTCGGCGAGGAACCAGGCTGAAATCGAAAAGTTTACTACTGGAACAACCTTACCCAATACAAGGGCTCTAGGATTACACAAATGAAAACTCAACTGACAGTCTCTATGGAGGCTGATGCTTGGAGCCTTTCAACAAAACTAACAAGACAGAAAGGAACCAGGGGCGTGTACAAACGGGTAATGACAACCCATAGTCAAACAGTACTAGAGTTTTCTGTTGATAATAGGATCAAACATAAGTACCGAATATTGGGAGAAACGAATACTGATGTTAGACCAAACATCGATGGTAACAGATATCAGCACAAGAATATCCCAACTTAAAGGAAAAAATAAGTCAAGTGAGCCACCATAAACTGTGATGCTATTCACGGAAATGAACGAAATTGAGGTAGAAGTCACAGAAGATAAATGACACAGGAAGAACTAATTGTTGAGATTAATGCTTCATTGGTTACAGCTATCAATCAGGAATAGCTACAAGGGAAGGAGATAAAGCAAAAGATGTTTGATGATTAGAACGAAATCAGTGAAGCAGATTTGAATGATAGAAACTCCTTAACTAAATAGACCTGAACAAAATATTGCACCACAGGATAGAGCCTTGGCACAAACAACTATCAGAAACCAACCATCTGAGACGTGACAAACCCAAAATACAGATTGTGTCACGAATCTGATGAAATCACAGAACACATTATAGCAATACGTTTAGCTCTAAGGAAAAAAATTATTTTGGAAGATATGATGTGCATCACTGAAAAATACGTAACCAATATTATGTTGCTGTACCCTCAAGATTAAGTGAACTTAAACTGAGCATGATAGTTGAAAGGCAAAATGTACTCTTACTATGGGATATGCCATTTCATACAGAAAAAGAGATTACTGAGAATAGTAGGTCTGATATCCTGATTAAAGACAAAAAAAAACATGTATATTTATTGACATTTCCTTCCATCCGAGCTTATTGTCGCAAGAAAAGAAACAGGTGAATTGTCGAAATACGAAAACGTTGAGATAGAAGTTACCAAAGTGTAAAACATGATAACGACTATTGTTCCTGTCATTGTCGCAGCCCTTGGCCTTACCAGAAATAGAATAAATGATTATGTATGAAATATTATTATAAGAATCCACGTCGAAGAGACACAGAAGACAGTCTTAATAGGAACATCACATATCCTAATGAGAGCTCTATCTATAACCTGAAAAAACAGACTTGACCTTAAGTCTCAGGATTTTATTTTGGTCTTGTCCTTTAAAAAAAATGAAAGTGAAATAATAATTGTAATGATAATGATTTTGCCAGTAGCTGGGCTTCAGCTCAATAACAGTTTCTGTTATTTTAGTTTTATGTTTATCGTCTGCCATTCTAAAACCGGAGTAACTACCCAGGTAGGTAAAACAATCATCACGTTTTACTAGTGGAGCGAGCACGTTATTTAAAAATGCTTAGGTTGGTACTCTCTTGATGAGGTAATTTTTTTTCAAATATCAAATGAATGACACTGGCTAGCTTTGGTTTTGGTTTCTGCCCACCTGCGCCTTGTACTGAAAAGGTATGTTAAAATCTGATTTTCGCTTTCCAGTGACGTTACTGCTATATCGAAACCTTTATCACTGAACTGAAACCATTTGTGTGAATCAAACCATTTAACTGATCAATAGCCAAAGTTTGTATATTTATCATTCTCAAAGGATTGAATGAAATTTTTGGTTACGAGAGTAAATATTAATGGTAAGAACAAATCTCCTTGAAGGACATCCCTTTCCATTACAATGGATGTCTTACCGAAGTCATTCATTATAACTGATAAAAAATGTCACCGTATAATGTTTTACTAATACTATTGATTTTATCTGGTATTTAATGATAGCGTACAACAATTTGAATTACTGAATGATAGACTTCTCCAAAATCATTTTTGAGGTCTATGAGCGAAATTTCTACGCTCGTTTGTTGTTTTTTCCAATGATTTATAAAGTTTCTCAATTCAGCTATCTGTTTAATTGGCCCACTCATTCCAGGCGTAAAGCCTTTTTGGTAATCCCTCTTGATGTACTGGTTTTTGATTAGGCACGTCAAAGCATCATTACTACTTCGAAGTAATGATGTGAGTATTTTCAAAGTAATGGGTTCCATGGTAATTGGTCTGAAATTCTCAAGTAGACTGGGATCTCACTTCTTATAGGTCAAAATAAGAGTAGCTTTTCTCCATTGTTCTGGTAAAGCATTATTTCTAACCACTTCAGGACAAATATCTGGCATAAATGATCTTAAGCATGAACAACGTTAAAAACAAATTACCGATATTTGATCCAACGGACATGGAAAACCAGACAAATTCATGAGTCTGATAATTCGTATAATTTCATGGTAAGATGGCGGAGATCGATTAAGAGGTATGTTAATCTCGTTTAATTTGGGAATCTAAGAAGGAATGGATAAAAATGTTGAACAATTTGAAAATTGTAATACGTTGGTAAAGTAGGTAGTGTACTGGAACTGCAGACGTACCAGATCTAAAAATTTTAGTTTGAATCCAAGTTTTTACTAATTTCCTAAACATTGTTGGTAGTAACTGTTATGTTTGTCAGATTTTTATTAATTTTTGATATTATTTATTTTACTACACATTTGATTACATTAATGTATGCATTGCTTGATTTAAGAGAATTTAATTCTTTAAGTCCATTTTTGCGGTTTTTATATCCCTCCTTCAAAGCGACATACTAATCAGAAACTCCAACTCAATAGCCATAGTTGTCACGAAAATAACTATTTACGGTTGAGTTCATTAAACCCATAGCGTCGTTCAAATTGTATTTTATACCAACCGCTGACAATTGGAATGAACACAAATTAGCTACCCCCAATTCTAAGTTGATTGTGGTAACTTACTCTTTCTTTAGGGGCCAAAAATTCTTCATGGGAAATATTTGTGGTGACAAAATAGATCTCTGTTGAATCTTGCCCAATGTTACCGTTTTTCACAAAGGTTTCGTTACTTAAAGAATGTAATTGATCTACATGATCTCTGGAGCGCTTTGAATCCACGAAATCTTATGCATATTTTACCATATACACTTTGGACAGTCATTGTTAATAATTTCCTTTCGATTTAAAATAGCTTTGTCGTTGCTTTAGTAATAATAACAACAACAAAACTACTACTACTACTACTACTACTACTACTACTACTACTACTACTACTACTACTACTACTACTACTATTACTACTACTACTACCACTACAACAACTACTATTACTACTTCTACTACTACCAATAATCATAGCATTTTAAATATCTTCTTTTCACTTTTTGATACTATTAATGTATATCAAACCTATTAACTGATAGGTTACATTAGCTTGCCTGAATGCAAAAACTAAATAATCTTAATAACAACATTGATTCCTGGTAAATATATGGCAAAAACATAATGAATATAAAGAAATTATAAAAAAAAATAATTGCTTAGCTAAGAATGATGGTATGCAGGGACTAATAAGAGAGAATATCAGGATTGCTCCATGACTCCTTGTAATAACAGAGAGTAATTAAGTGCCATGTATGATGATAATTGGGAGTTTAATCATGAACTAGTACTGGCTTGTAAGGTTAATACACAAAAATGCATATTTTTGATGGGGAGTCAAAAGAATGACCACAGATTCCAATAAAACTGGTAGAAAGACTTTCAAATATGACACTAATATAACGTCTCAGTGAGGAAGTTACATTTTTACAATTTGTGTTTCACTTTAGGTTCTAATTTTGTTTAGAGTGCTATAGTAAACTGTTGCATGTCATTGCTGACGAGAAGTAAATGGGGGCGAAAGTAGTCAGTAGTAACTTTCATTTCAGTGACTTTTAGGGTTTTAGTAAGAAACTGAGGAGTTGAATTATGGCATCAACGGTATCAGCTTTGACCAGTATACGATTTAGTCAGGTACCATATGACGTAAAGTTTCTGGAAAAGACAGGATCAACAGTAGAGAGATTGAATAAGATGCCATTTGTAGGGGTTTTTACGTTTAGGGGGAGAATTGATTAGATACCTGGTAGTAAAGTAAACAATGCATTTTTCTTGTTTCTTTATATTTCAGACCATGGAGGCTTAGACATTGACACAAAATGGCCAAAGATATATAAAAGAATATTACCTTTTGATGTAAGTGAATTATCGCTACGGATTTTTTGATATGCTTCAATACAATTGAGAAGCTCTTTGATGTTCCGATAATTGTCATATTGATAATTCTTACCATTGCAAATATTTTTATATGAAAATATCATATTTAGAGATTTTTAGAGAATTGCAAGTGACTGTTTGTCACTGAGCAAATTTGACTAATGGGAAAGCTGGACGTTGGCCGAAATGGCTTTTATATAAGGGACAATCATTTAGATTTGCAGTTAGAATAAGTTCAAACATTACTGGAGACAAGGTTATCAGTTTTTTGTGGCCCATGTTTCTGAGAGACCAGCAATCAGATGCCAGAGAATTTCAAATATATATAACTGCGATTCAACATCATAGTGTTTTTTGGAGGAAGTGGTAGTGAATCAACTTTAAATAGTAAATGTAAAATCAAAGCTGCTAGATTTAACTTTTGCCTGGTTACTCATACTGAAGTCAAAAACCAACCATAGTACTCAAAAGACTGAGAGTTTGACTAGTGAAACAGGTTCAACCAGAGGTGAAGAAGTCAAAAATTTCTTAATTCTAAAGGTAGCAAAGTTGTGCATTCTAATGATGAAATAGTAAAACGATTAAAGATAGAGTTGGCACTCTCCTTCTGCCTTAGTGATCACGGTGAATTGAGACCAATAGGAATGAATAAATAGCTGGCTTGGTACATTATGGGATGAAAACAAAACTACCAACATTTTTCGGTTGCAATGTACTTGATAAATGTATAAAAGCACAAATTGAAAAGTAGGACCTGAGATGATCGCCTTGTAAAACACAAAGTTTAAATAACATTGCAGAGGTAATAAAATTCTGTCACAATACCAATTTTTAAGTCTTTGTAAAGGCTAAGAATTAAGCAAACTTGTTTGGGTGAAGAGGCACTTTTGAGATCAAGAAAAGATATTGCAGGGGTGCATTGTTTACTAGGTCATTGCATAACGTTTGTATAATACGACCTCGCCGGCCAAAATTTATTTTATATTTTATTTGTTATCATCATAATCATCACCTGGAAATCGATTAATTGATAATGATCAGCTTGTGGAGTTTAATGCATGCACAAGGGAACTTGGTAAACAAGAAAAAAAGTTAAATTGCTTTGGAAGCAATATTAGTTCTATCGGTTCTAATAGGAAAGTCCTATAGTATTGTGACATTATTAGTATCAATAAAAAGGTAAAGGTTTATGTTTATACCAGTTTTTCAGCATGAATACCATAATGTCTACATACTTTCCAATGAATGTCCTGCCCCATACACTCGTGCCTATTCCTGTATTCGGTTGTTGAAACAACTGAGCACTCCGAAACAAGGTGATCAACTGTCTTAATACTTATACCACAGAATGTAGTCAGGATTTGCACCAATGAGGTTAAATTTTGCCTGCCACTTCCTGGCGAAGAGGCTTTGAACTTTTGCTGCAGTGACGAGCCCTTCGGTTTCAGCCTTTAGCTCCGCACTTCTTAGCCACTGATTGGTGCCATTCAAAGCAACACCAGCCGTTTGGCTTCGAAGTACAGATTTTCAATGAAGAGGATTTCCTTTCACGGTTTCATCAAGCGATTTGCTGTCGTTTATCTGGTACTACCCTCGAAATGTTTCTGCATCTTCTGCAACCTTTAGGTTGACTTTCAATTTACTTTCAAGGTCTGCATTTAGTTCTGAGAATTTTGACTTCTGAGTGCAACTTTTTTTGACTCTCATATTGGAATACCAGCTTGAGATTCCAATCGTCATGGGCATTTTAGGACTTTCCTATTAGAACCCAGAGGCTGATAGACCTGGTAATGTAATTAAAGAAAAGACTAAGATAACATGTCACATAATTGACATATGTAAAGAAACCTATGGTATTGGATTTGCACAAAGGTTATAACTGAGTCACACCCCTACCACCACTGTTTCTGGAAAATTACAAACGTTTAACCTCTGCTCACGGATGGTGCATTTTATTTGGCGCTCAGAGTTTTCCGATCCTTGTGTCTAGCTTTTTTGTATCACTTAAGTTCCAATTGATAATATTAAAGCTGTAGGTAATGACTGGAATAGCAAGAGTTAGTGGTTGTAATATGGTTCTTAGAATTTAGCTGTAACCTCAGAATAGATCTTACTCTTCTAAATAGTACTTTTTTCAGTTTTATTTTCATGTAGGGGTGTTGAATGACATCGCTCTCGTCAGCTGCCAAACACTTGTAAACCCTTTTCCATTCTGGGTCTTTCACAACTCATTCGTTATCCCTAGCCGCATATGTACCCTTTTCAAATTTACCTCTTTTCATGGTGGTTTTAGCGGGCTTGCTCAACCCAAACTCTGTACCTGTCGTCACTAAAACTATTCACTATTTTCGGTAAAGCCTCAACTTTAGGTCATCCATACAAAAATGATTACAGTTCCTTTCCTTCAACCTTAAAACCATAACCTGACCTATTAAGTTCTTAAGACAATGGAATAAGAGATCTAGAAAATAAAGGTGGGTAGAGTGAATCTTAATGTATAGTTCCGTGTTTGATTCGTACTTCGTCGCAAGAGATAGGGCCTTTTCCGTAAAAGAAAACACGGTATTTTTCCATTGCTGCATATTATTTCGAAAAAAATAAGAATTATTTGTAAAACGTTAAAGATTTCTCTTGCCCTGATTTCCATTATGCTCAGAAAAATTTGCTATGATGACCAAATGAAAGAGAAAACAGACAACAATAGAAGTGACGAACAAATTTCGAAAAGCAGGTGCAGGACGGAAAGTGATTGTGCCTGACCTTCGACAGACACTCTTCAAGTGGTTTATTGACATGCAGAAGTCATTGAAAGCTCGGTTGCCTCCGTCACATTTTAAGTGGTAAAAAAGTCGCTTTACGATGATTGGTTGAAAAGTCAACCAGAATGGTGACCAGATGCAGCTACATCGCAATGAAAGCAGCTCACAAAGAATATTAAATTTGAGAGCAAGTGGCCTATGTGAATTTAACTCTCCAGAGAATGTTAGTCTTCACGTAGGTTTCTAGCGATCCCAGCGTCATTGTGAAGCCAGAATTTGTTTTTAGGAGGCAAGGCAACACACACCAAACTTCCGCCACCAGAGAGAATCAAGTATCACTGGTTACCGAATGGTTCTTATCGAATAGAACAGAAGTCAAGTACATTGTGCATAACATGCCAGAAGTTTTCAGCTCCTTACTATCGTGGATATTTTGTATTGGTAGTGAAATAACGGGCAATTTTCAGTTAAACGATACTTACCTCCAATCACCACCTATGAAAGGATGTAGATTCCAGGAAATCATTTTGAAGCTGAGGAAAATGGCCGTCAAGCCCAAGACTATTCCCCAGCCTAACAAACCTGAAATGACGAGCATGCTCGTTTAAAGTTAAAACAAAGTCAAAACTGACTTTCCATACTACTTCATGAGACTTTGGGTCACAAAAATTCCCTCAACGGTAGTTGCACCTACTTCGTGTCATGACACATCATGGACTTTGTCGAAGATAAGCTTAATCAGTTCTGATAAAAACTGACAGCCCTGGTCCGCCTGACGTCCACGCGTTAAGAAAGCTCATAACACCACCGAAAGATCTTAAATCTAAGGCGTACTATCTGGCCAAATGCTGTGTGAAGGAGAGAAATTCTTTGATTGGTTTGATTCTTTGACAATGAAGCAGAGTTGTTACAGCAGGAACGCAGGCAGAAATTGATTAAATCGTGGAAGATGGTGAACAAGCATAAGTGAGTGTGGAGCAGACACCAAGAGCCGAAGACGTGCAGGGAGGACCGCGAGCTAATTCCCAAGGTGTGCATTTAATTAAGTCTTTTATCCCTGTTTGTACCGATCCGGAGTTCAAAAAATAGACTGCATTCCTGGATGAGATTGATGCCATGGCTTTTCGCGAGGAGACGTCGAGTGGATTTGTTGGTCAACTGAGAGAACTGAGAGGATTCAAAAGAAAGTACAATGACGCACGCCATAGTGATCACAAACGGATCCTTCTAGTCTAGTAATCAGGGCGTGGAAGACAATCAAGACAATGCAGAGGGCAACATTTTCACGGATATATTTGATGATGATTTTTAAGTGGTGTAAATATTTCTAATTTCTTTGGTCACAGCTTTTATGTAGTTAAGTGGATACAAATAACAAATTTCAAGACATATACATATAACGTAACCAGTATGGCGTTTAATTGAAATATTAAAACGTCATGTTATACAATCGAGTGGTATGGCAGTTAATTTTCGAGATGGTCGACTAATCAACTACAGTAATTACAACAAACATAAAAATTGACAGCAATTTACAAATGACTCTGCATGATTACATCTCAAATTAAAGCCAACAACGTACAAAGAAATGGAGTAAAGATCAACAGTACCTATTTATGTATGTATGTAGATAACAATTATTAGAAACATGTCATAGCTGTTCAGATGACTTTTTAAAATGACCAGCATGCATACAAGGCATAAAGCAACTAAGTGTATGGGACTGTGGGAAAAAAACGAAAAAAACCCACAAACAAACAAACAAACGAACGAACAAACAAACAAACAAAGCTAAAAAATGGCTAGACCAAAGACTGGTGGACTTTGGTCGACTCTTGCAAACTCCAGAGATCCTGTTTACTACTCCACTGGCACAAGCTTATATAAAATTGTCAAATCGTATCACGGTTTAATCACGGCCAACAAGAATGTACGGAGGTGGTACAGAAACAATAAATACTTATCATATTCAAGTATTTACAGGGAGAAAATAGCGTAAAAATAAATTTCATATAAACCATTTCAATGAAGTTTCAGTTTTTTTCTAATCAATATTGAGATAATAAAGCATTTGATCGATAAAAATGAATTGGCTCTTGCAATTTCAGATATAATTATAACAATAAATTTATTGTTTGACAGTAAGCTTCTCCCCAAAATAAGTACCCCTGACGGTTGCCACCTTCGCTATATATATATTAACTTTACAGTATGTAAAAAAATGCTAAGGGTTAATAAAATAATAAATACTACACACTTCTACAAACTATAAAGACCTTATGATTCTCTTTTTTTTTCCGATCTTACATTAGCCATAGTACTCTATAAGCAAAATAACATACTGAACCAGTCGGAAATATAACTTGAGCTAATGGATTAAAATTTAATTTGAGCTAACTTTGTATTGTCTATGTAGCCTGGTAATAGTGAAGTTAGGCTCCAGAAACAATAGAGTATTGTCATTGCACACCCTAGTTTTGAAGATCCAGGGCTGAAAATCATGTTTGATGATGAGCTGCTCTGCTTAGGGTTAACAAATTGATTTGGATTTTTTCCATTAAACCACATGACCATACAATTTGAACTGTCCCTATTTTCCTCTACGTATTGGTATGAATTTCCCCACATTTTTTCACAAAGTACTTTCCCACTGCCATACATTCTCCTGTATGTTACACATGGTTTATTTGCAGGGCAGAAATTTTCACCATGTTCTGTAAAATTATAACCAGTAATAACATTTTCGACACAGATTTCATCGTCTATACAAGCTTCATACCACCTGTCACATACACTGGCACATATTGGAACCCCTACAAAAGTAAAAAACATATGGCCATTAAATCATATCATTTCAATGAATTATCAAGGTGATTAATAAAGGAGCATGTATGGAACTATGTAAAAAAAAGCAGTTTGACAATACGCATCGGGTGGAAAAGACAAATCAAAATTATCGACCAAATGGCACAGAACCTACTGATATGCTTTTTCAAACCTAGTTCCATATTTATCTGGTATTGCTCAGGTCTGTAAGGCTTAAGTTGTACTTAATATATTGCACTATCCATGGCTTCACTTATTGCCTACAACAGTCCTATAGGCAGATCAGTTTCAACCGAATTAATTTATCCATGTTTAGGGTATCCTAAACATGGATAAATTAAGTCTAGTAATATATTCTAAAAGTCAAAGCTCTAATATTTGCTGGGAATCAATCTTTCTGAATCATGCCAAGATTACATCAATTTGCTATCAATCTTAACATTCATGGGCTCAATTTTCACTGATCTACCCAACTGTAGCTGTCTTCTTCAGCATATTTCTCATGTTCAAATGCAGTATGCTGACTTTTTTCCTGTTAATTGAAAAGTTCTGCTTACAACAGTATCACACCTTGTTTCATAGAGTATCAAATGTCTAAAAGCCACATTGGAAACCTTCATCTTCATCCTTTTTGTCATCCCTTTATTACAAAGAACTTCAAATATTCCGTCCATCTAGATACTGTTTACTTCCAATTACTTCTTTACTCTAGCCTTGTCATTTATGAAGGTATTTTTCCAGCTTCTTAACCAACTCGGCTGTGCTAAAAAGATTTTAGGAAACAAATATTACAAGGAGTAAATATATCCTAATATCTTTATTAAGCAAATTTAAGATAACTATAAATAAACGATGGCAAAAACACTAAAAATATACTCTGACTTCAGCCCCATGTCCAGTTCTTACATTTAGATTGTTACCTTTTGTTCACAATTCCTTTCCACTAGTTGTTCTAAAGGAATTTTTCATGTACTGATTGTCCAAACACATTGGTAGATAAGCCATTTCAGGACTTTAGGTTTACAAAATATGGCATACTTTTTTTCTTCCAGACTCTTCTTCATTCTTCTTGAACATGCACTAAATGGCATAAATCCTTCTCTTTCCGTCTTTGAGGATAATAATTTTCGGACCATTGTATTTCAATATTTTCTACCACTTAAAAATCAACAGTAATTACCAGAGAAAGTTCTTTTTGTGCTTAAAATTGTGCTTATAAGCTACCCAAACTTGCTTTCAACTATCATATAGGAGATGCAGTCGACACACAAGCATAAAACTCACCCTTCCGACTACCTATTACAACATTCTGTCTTTAGGTGAGACAATCTTCACAGCAATATTAGTGCATGCACCACTATGTGGCTTGAGTGAAGAAGTCAAGGATGAATTCTATGACAACCTTATTGCAGTCACTGGTAAGCTGGCAAAGAAAGAAGTTGTTGCTGCTGCAGGTGATCTAAATGGCCATGTTGGAAGAACAACATCTGGGTTTGAGGGAGCCACCGGGGTTTGAGGGAGTACCTTGGGAAAAACAAGAAGCTGTACTTTGCCTTTGTGGATTTGGAAAAAGCCTTTGACAGGGTGCCAAGAGAAGTTGCTTGGTTGGCTTTACGGAAACTAGGAGTAAGTGAATGGCTGATTAAGGTTGTTCAGGCAATGTAGAGAAATGCTAAAAGTCGGGTAAGGGTTAACAGTTCTTAAGCTGAGACTTTTGGTGTGGGAGTTGGAGTTTATCAGGGATCTGTACTGAGTCTACCTCCTTTTATTTGTGTTTTGGAAGCGCTGTCAGTAGGGTTTCGAAAGGGCTGTCCCGGGGGGTTGCTATATGTAGATGACCTGGTTCTCTCCGGTGGGACGTTGGATGGTCTACTTGCTTAGTTAGACTTGGAAGAAGGGTTTGGAAGGTCAAGGTTTGAGAGTGAACATGGGCAAGACAAAAGTGATGGTCAGTGGTTGCAATTTAGGAAAACCATTGGAGAAAGGAAAGTTTCCCTATTCAGTCTGTGGGAAGAGAGTTGGGAGCAACTCAATCTATTGTGGTACTTGCAAGCACTGGGTACATAAACGGTGCATTGAAATAAAGGGCAAACTGACAGAAAGTAACCATTTTAGCTGCAAGAGGTGCACAGAAGGAGAGGCAACCTGTGAGTTAGACCTATGGAAAGTGCATTTGGAGGGTGAGGAAATTGAATTTGTCCAGAAGTTTTGCTAACTTGGTGACATCCTTGGAGCCGAGGGAGGAGCTGGTGCAAGTGTAACAGCAAGGGTTAACAGAGGATGGAGTAAGTTCAGGGAGCTAATGCCATTGTCACAAGGAGATTGAATCTCGGCAGTATTGGCAGCTGTATGCAGAATAGGATGCTTCGTTGGTTTGGTCAGTGGAAAGAATGGGCAAGAATGCTTGGGCAAGTTGATGCAGAACAATCAAGGTGACAGGAACCACTGGCAGAGGAAGACCGAAGAAAACATGGGAGGAAGTGATAAGGATGGATTTCAAACAAAAAGGTGTCAACAGAGACCTGGTGAAGGATAGGATAATTTGGAAGTCGATTTCAAGAAAGTGTCCAACACATGCTAGCATGTAAAATGGACGTTAAACCGTATATGACGATGATGATGATGACAGCCATTCACTACTGCTTTGGCTTTGACAACATCCAACACATCAGCTTCACATTTGCAGACAATCTCTTTCACTGCAGTAGCATGCTCTTCATAACAGAGAGCTGCTTTTCACTACCAAATAAGCACAATTTGTATAGGGTTTCTTCATTATTGCAAAGTTGACTTTGGCAATATGATATCTGCATTCAGGTGAATTGCTCTAATGCATTCTGCAAAATTTTGGATCAGGAGCACTAAATACAGGGTTTTCCACTCATTTTGTTTGAGCAGGTCTGTTCAACAATTGAACAGGCCTGCCTTAGGGGGGGGATTTACCCCACAGAAAATTTGGAAATCCTAGACGGAAAATCCTGCATTCTGGGGCATATCTGGGGGTAAATTGATGTGTTGAAAATGATGTTTTTAAGGTCACTTTTCACGATACCACAGCAATTCTTTTAATTTTTTTCTTCTTTTTTTCACCCACCTTTTAAAAGTTGTTATCCAGTCTACTCAGTAACTAAAATCATTCTAAATTGTAGTCTAAATATTCAAAATTGCATTCTGTAAGTCTTCAGGCTAGAAGTTTTTGTAAAGTTGTAATATGTTATACTGAATATATATATATATATATATATATATATATATATATATATATATATATCTATCTTCATTGTGTGAGTGACACAAAGTCATTTTGTTAAATCCCCTATATACGTATGAGCTATTTTTAATGTTTTTAATGTGTTTTAAATATTGTCTATATATTTGTATCAGGGGAAAAATATGTAATTTATAATAAAAAAGTTGCCTCTCAGCAATCAATTTTCAAAACAGGGTCTTTCAAGTCTTGAAAAAGTCCTAATTGAAGGTATATACAAAGCAGTATTGTTCAGTTAATTTTAAAAACATTTAATGCATTTTAATTAACTGCAGAGAGGCAGCCGGACTTGAAATATTATAGCCAATATCTTATTTTATTTCATGAAAATTATTGTTTAAAATTGGGTTGGTTATACCAGTAGATTGTAACTGTTATTCCTGGGGGTTTTCTTTTAAATTTTTATGTGAATAAAATTGTTTTAAATTGAAGTTTGATTCACTTTTATTAACACTGAGAAACAAAATTTTTGTAATCGTTATTTGACAAGTGATCCTGGGTAATCTTTACATGCTGATTTCGAAAATGTCATTATTTTTCCCCTAACGGGTCTCGGTTTTTTAAATTTAATTTTGCAAAAAATATGCCATTTTTAATACTTCAGATAAATCAAACAAACAAATATATAGCCTTGATTTATTCGATTGATATGCACAAAAGGGTTGTAATTACTTGTAGCTGTCCTGAAACAATAATTTATTGGCTGTTGATACATTTTATAAAACCATATTCAGATGTGAAAATGGACATTAACAGTGAAAATTAAGGAAATTCACACTATTAACATACAAGTATATGCAAATATATTTCAAAAAAAGAGCTGTATGCATGCTGGCGTATATAAAACACATAGAAATAGGGAAAAAATGTCACTTTATGGTAGGAAGATTCTTTTTCGACTTTGTCTTGCATGTTTGACACTTGGACAGTCTCGGTTTATTGACCAACAGTAGTCAGCCATCATGTGGACATCCCATTGGCCTTGGTATCTTTCCTCCATTTCTTTTATGTCCTGGTGGAACCTCTCACCTTGCTTATCACTAACATCTCCAAGGTTTTCCGGGAAAACATCTAAGTAACTGTGCAGGAAATGCATACTCATATTGCAGCCAAGCTTATGAAAGTTTTTCAGCAAATCAGCAATCAAGCTCCTGTAGTTTGGAGATTTATAATTCCCTAAGAACTGCTTGGTAACATCTACAAATGAATTCCATGCTGCCTTTTCAACAACTTTCATGGTTCCTTCAAAGTTACTGTTATTAACGAGTTTCCAAATCTGGGGTCCATCAAATATCCCAGCTTTCACTTTTTCATAGGACAAACTAGGAAAAGTTTGTCTGATGTGCTTAAAGCATTCTTGGTCTTTGTTCAAGGTGCTTTTATGAACTGCTTCATTAAGCCTAACNTATTGCAGCCAAGCTTATGAAAGTTTTTCAGCAAATCAGCAATCAAGCTCCTGTAGTTTGGAGATTTATAATTCCCTAAGAACTGCTTGGTAACATCTACAAATGAATTCCATGCTGCCTTTTCAACAACTTTCATGGTTCCTTCAAAGTTACTGTTATTAACGAGTTTCCAAATCTGGGGTCCATCAAATATCCCAGCTTTCACTTTTTCATAGGACAAACTAGGAAAAGTTTGTCTGATGTGCTTAAAGCATTCTTGGTCTTTGTTCAAGGTGCTTTTATGAACTGCTTCATTAAGCCTAACTTTATGTGAAGTGGAAGAGGTACAATGTTAGATCGATCAACCAAAGGTTGCTCTATCAGATTTGGCCCCCCGGCTTGCAGTTGTGGTCTAGGGAGCCAGTCTTGTTTGACCAATGTTGATCCCGAACCCCACTGTCCCATAAACACAAATGGCATGGATGTTTGGTGAAGCCTCTCTGTTGACCCAAGAGGAAATTCATCATCTTCAAGTCTACACATATGACCCAATTATGGTCATGGTATCAGAGTAAATTAATTACTTTTTTAATGCTCTCATAGTTTTTCTCGTAGAATCACTGAGTGACCTACAGGTACTGCTCCAAATGTGTTTCCATTATAAAGAAGTACACACTTTGGAGCTGTCTATAAACAGCCTCTAATCATTTGAATTGTAACTGGGTAAACCTAAAGCTAGAAGAAGCACACAAATGTCATTACAATACACGAAGTCACAGTAAGTACTGAAGAATTTCAGAAATTCAGTCTCTAGATTTGTAGTACGAAATTTTGAGATCATTCTGAGTCAGTTTCTTCTCACTTAGTCTAGAAGCTAGAAGCTCAACACCTGCTTTTGATAAACCTATATTGCATATCAAATCGTTCATTTCAAACTGATTAAGTGGACCAGGAGTGATTCCTGATGTATCCTTGACATCTGAGTGGCTTGAACTAGCTGTAGTATCAGAGCTGGTTTCATGACATCTCGATTCTGGTTGAGGAAACTCTGCACAATGGGGAACAGGCAGTCGGGCAGATTCTAGATCAAAATAATCAAATAATGGAAATCAAATAGAGTTCGTGGTCGTTTCATGTTACTTCATACATGTGCTTCACATGCTTTAAAGCCTTTATCTTCACTTTCGTTTTGTTATCAAATGACCATCCGATATCGACCAATTAAAATCACCATTACTCCCAGTGTTTGGACCAACAAAGAAGTAAACACAGCTGATTCAACACATGTGATGAACACATGTTTCAATCCGTTTTCTGAGACACGCTGCTCAATTTCTCGATGACTCGGTGTTTACAATATGCAAGACACAATCAATTATTGAACAGTTCAGTTGAAATTCGCTAAAAAATTTTGGGGGGTTGAAGTTTGAGCCAGCCCAAAAAACATTTGAAATGGTCAATTTGATCGGTTACCGATTCTTAGGGAAAACACTGTAAATATGTTACATGAAACAAACAGGGTAAACATGTTTTAAAATACTTGCAACAGGTACCATATAGCTTTTTGTATCTGTTAATAGAAGAACATTCTGCTCATTGGGTTTTAGAATTCTGGCAGCAGCATCAATTGCATGTATTACTGCAAGGTAATTAACAGTTGTGTAAATTTTTTTAGTGAAGGTAGGTCTTTGTTGGCACATTGACATCACCAACAAATGGATTGGTGAATTTTCACTTTCTTCTTTAATGAAAATCAACCACAAAGAACAAATACTTAAATAATCACATGCTTTCAAAACAACCTCATTCTTGTGGGCAGATTCAGATGGGACTCTTATCCTTGTATTTGAACAGTCTTCAGTGCAGGATAGTGAATGGTTGTATACTGGAACGTCTGTTAAAGGTCATACCAAAACAACTTTATCCAAATAATCACTCTTGCTAACAGTTACAGGTAACTAGAGTGATTACCATATCAGTAATCAATGTTTTTGTTTCTGGTAAGAGTAGTCCTTTAAATTCTTTGATGTTCCACATGAGACAAACTTGTAATAATTCCTTCCACAAATTTCACAAAAAACTCATTTTCTGGTGTGGCTTTAAGGTCATAGCTAAACTTAGTAGCACAGCTTCCAGCCTTGCAAAATTTGAAGTTGCAACTTTTGGCATAGAACTGCATTTATTTTAAGCCATTTCATACTATACAAAATAACACTTTAATGTAGGAAAATAAACATGTAGATCATCAATACAAGAATGCAATGAAGGGCCTGCAATAACATCAGTGATGAGGAAAAACAAAGTTACTAAAGGTCAACTACTTAAAACAATAAGGAAAAAGAACTGCTACCAAAGTGTTCAAATGCCATTGCAATTGATATTATTCCATACTTTATTACCAAAATGTTTGTTTACTTCAGTGGTGTCAACAAAATCCATTAAAAATAAAAAAACTTGGCAAAGCTGCAAAAACACTGCATTTTAACTCTTTGTAAACACATTTCCTATGAGAAATAAGACCAGGCCTGGGTCCTTTATGACTTAAGGAATCTGTGAACAAAAGTTACATGAGCTGCAAAACTTGCCTGGTAAGAACAATATAAGATATCATACAGCTCTTAATTGGTGTATTTTCAAAATTAGTATCATAGTATTATATTTATACTCACAGAAATCCAAAGTGAACTTAAATGAAAATTTGTAAGATTGGGCTGTTACAATGGGACAAAAAGTGAATTTGAGTTGAAACTCCTCCCCAAAACAATGAATTTTAAGTCCCTGACAAGAACAGAAAAAGGGGTGTCACGGTCATGGTGGCTTAAGCAACATCTTCTGTACAATGCTCTGCAATATGTATTGAACAATTTATGTTATTAATACACAAGATTACAAAATATAACACACAAATATATATATATATATATGGTACATTCGATTCGGTTAACCGTATTAGAGTGCTCGATACATAAATGCAGAGCGTAATAAAAGTAAAAAATAAATGTACATTTCCTGACGAGTGAGTAAAATCACGAAACAGGCTTGTCGAAATGGATAGTGTAGTTTTTTTATTCTTTCCAACTTATTATATCTTATATATATATATATATATATATATGGAAATATTGGTTAGGTGCAGTACCATACATACTAATGGTGTTTGATATATAGATAGAGCATCAAAATTGATCAGAAAATCAACATCACATGTGCAGTAACTTAAAGTTTTGTGTTTGCACTATCTTCATGACAGTGAAGATTGTGCAAACATGAAGCTATAAATTAAAGTGAGCTTGTATTTTTTATTTTGTGGTCAGTTGTATGTATATATCCAAACACAATAAATGTGAATAACCAACAAATTGACTAATATGTAAAAGAGTTAAATGATGCAATCCATGTAAACTTTTATCATATCATCATACAATTTCCCCAAACATAGCCAGTAAAACAATTGCATGCTGCCATTGCCTTTCTCTGTGTGTTACAATGTACTCCATTATTCAGTATTGTTACATGCACTTTATTCCTTTTGCATCACATCTACACTGCAGCAATTAACCTACCATAAATACAAGAGCTCCTAAGGACTGGTGTCCTCTTTTTAAAGGCATCAAATCAGAAAACTTTAAAGGTAAAACTTACTATTGACTGCTCCTTGTATGTCTTTATCCTTCCACTTTGATACATATGGAGAACATTGATAAAAGCACTCCTACAAAAATTTGAATTATTAAGAGTTACATGGTTAAATATTTGTATTTTGTAATAAATATAGGGAAGTAGCTGATGACTGTCTTGACATTAACTACCTTCTAACAAGGATCTATTAGTATGCAATCACTGTTCTGCTTCTTACAGAAATGTTAGCCATATCAGCAATAAATGATGTAGTAAAAATGTCTCCCTGGTGGGGCTTAATGACATTCCCTGTTCTTTATCTTAGAGGGAAATGATGGGCATATGTGGTGGCAAACTGCATAGAAACCAGTGCCATTTACTCTACTCTCTGAACTATCAATGGCATATATCCAAACAGTTCAGCTACAAACCAACCTACTTGATAGTAAACTGTTATGAAAATAATTTGACTACTATAGCATTAACAATACTAAATGGTATAATAAACATTTAATTATATAATGCACATAAAATTTCATTTACAGATACTTCTTTTGCCATTGAGATCCCTTTCACATGTATACCTTCTTAAACAGTGGAAAACATGGGAATACTTGGGTTCTCAACAAATCACAGAATATTCACTGACAAATTTGAAAGACAAAAATGGAAAACATGTACCAAAGTCGTGATAAGGTCTTAAATATGTGTAATGTTTCTTGTTGGATGTTGAAGTCAAAAGATGTCTTGTAATTTTTAGAGGAGAATGAACTCTTCAGCACCTATATACTTATTTTATATCTTCTGTCTTTATCATTTAGATTCTAACATTGCAAGAATATTACTGAATAATAAAAGCAAATGGTTGAGACCTATCTATGTTAGAATCTTGAAGAATTTTATCACAACATGATGCGTGCAGTTCAATGCCCAATCGATGGCTGCACTTAAAGCACTCCAGACTTGGATCCTACAATCGTTGCTGCTCTAATCACAGCACACACCACCACTCACACTGCTGCTTCCTCACCTGCAGGAGCACTGAAAGTGGAATGAGTCAAATGACCAATGATTACATCTGCTGGTACCACCTCTGATTGGCAATACTTTCAAACATGATGGCAAGAATATGTTGCAGCGACTGAGGCCGATGGAAAGAACAAAATACCCCAACTTCTCGAGTGTTGCAATGAGACACTCAGAAAAGACCTTACCAGATCCAATGTGGGACTATCTAATAAAACTGAGCAAGACGTCCTACTTGCAATTAAGGCTCTTGCAGTTAGAGACGAAAATGTTATGATTTCTAGAGTCACACTCAATGACATGCACCAAGATAGAGAAGAGACTGTAAATTCCTTTTGTGCTAGACTTCGTGGACAAGCCAGCATGTGTCAGTACACCATAAAATGCCCAACTGCCACTATGATGTGGACTATACAGAACCAATACTTTGAGATGCCCTTTGCAGGGGCATTGAGGACACAGAAATCCAGCTCAACTTGTTGGGACACATGAACCAAGACATGACACTCAATGAAGTCATCCATTCTGTCGAGACCAAGGAAGCAGGCAAATTCTTCGCCAGCAAGCTTTTAGACAATCAGGCAACTGACAACTCAATCTGCAGCTCCTACCACAAGGCCCGGTCCACTATTCCATCCAAGCAATCTGACTACAACCAGGGCCAACATCTATGTTCCTTCTGTGGTAAGAAGGGCCATGGCGATAAGCAATCAGCACAATGACGAAGAACTACCTGCCCAGCCTACAACCACCAATGCACTCAATGAAATCAACTCCACCACTTTGAGGATGTATGTAGGAGCAAAGACAAGCCTAAGCCCAAGGTCAAGCCCAAGCCCAAGCCCAAGGCCAAGCCCAAGAAGGAGGATCAGAATGTGCCTAATCACCGGGGTACCATCTACGATTTTCTCTGCTCTGCCACAGTGAACACTATCTCTGCAGATCATCATATTTACCAAAAGGAGACGAACCAGTGGAAACGACACACATCCAGCCCACAGCCCTTCATAAAACTCTCAGTCAGAGTTGATGACCAGGACTAGTCCCTTCACCACACCAGCCGAGTCGAATTATGCACCCATCGAGGGGTAAGCCCTTGCTGTCACCTATGGTTTGGACAAGTCGAGACACTTCATTCTTGGTTGTGACAACCTCACAATAGCTGTTGACCACAAACCCCTCCTCCGATTGTTCTCCAACAGATCTCTACATGACATTCCAAATGGTCATCTGTGTAACTTGAAGGAAAAGACTCTCTGCTATCTCTTCAAGATGTATTACATTCCAGGAAGGAAACATCATGCACCAGACTGCACATCAGGACATCCCAATGGGCCCAACAACCCAGAGGTTGATGTTCTCCTAGATGCAATCTCAGCAGTTTCAACAGAAGAGGGATTCGGACCACTGTCTGCTCATGAAGTCCTTGCAGCTGCAACCACTGGAACCCCTGATTCTGATCTCACCTTTGAAGAAGACATCAGAAATTCCCTCACAGCTGCCACCTCAGTAGCAACTCTGATATGGAGAAGTTAGCATCTACAAGTGACGACAACATCAGACAACTGGTATCCTTAATCAAAGACGGATTCCCAGACAAAGCGACTGACCTCCCACGAAGCCTCCAATGCTATCATCAGTTCCACAATAACCTATGGACAATGGAGGGGGTTCCAATCTACAACAAAAGAAATGTCATCCTGTCTTCCCTGCAACCACAAGTCCTCGACAACCTTTATGCTGCCCATCAAGGAGTCACATCAATGATATCCCACACTGAAGCATCTGTGTTTTGGCCAGGTATAACCAATGACATTAAAGACAAGTGTTCCCGATGCCATCACTGCAACATCATGGCACCATCCCAACTTCACCTACCACCAATGCCACCTCTTCCTGAGTACCCATTCCAACTCATCTGCTTGGACTTCTTCCATCACAAGGGAAACATTTACCTCATCTCTGTTGACCATTACTCCAACTGGGTGATCGTTGAACGATCGAGTGAAGGTAGCAAAAGACTCATCAACAGCCTTTGCCATTTACTTTTGTCACATATTGCATTCCAGATGAACTCTCGTCAGATGGCGGTCTGGAATTCATTGCTGGGAACACCAAAGACTTTCTCAAATCCTGGGGTGTTTAACACCATATATTGTCCATTGGCTTCCCACATAGCAACTGTTGTGCCAAAGTAGGGGTCAAGACAGTGAAGAGGATGATAGTTGGCAACACTGGACCAAATGGTGAACTAGACACAGACACTTTCCAACGTGCAATGCTCACTTATCGCAACACACCTGACCCTGAAACTGGCATCTCCCCCAAAATATGCATCTTTGGCCGACCGACAAGAAGCAGCATCCCAATGCTTCCAGGAAAGTATTTGCCACATCCCACATATCAGGACACGCTTTGGAAGAGAGAAGCCCTGAGGACTTGCAACTCAAGAATGACTGTCTCTGGGTAATCAATGTTCCCCTCCTCTTTGGGTTGGAGACCATGTTCAAATTCAAAACCAAGTTGGACTGAACCTGGGAAAGTGGGACAAGACTGGACAACTCATTGAAGTCAAATAGCATGATCAATACCTCACTAGAGTTGATGGATCTGGGAGAGTCACTCTGCACAATAGGAAGTTTCTATGCCAATTTTTTCCTGTCATTCCTACTACAACTCCTAACCCTCTACTCGTTTAGCCACAACCTTGACAGTCAGCAAACGAAACTGTCATACTCCAACCACAAGTTAATGAGCCAGCATCTCCTGCAGACAATCGTGAGACAATTCAAGAAGATCAATCCCATCCACTGCCTCCCATCGTTGATGCACCATCTGAAGAGACCCAGACACCAGCTCACCAGATGCACACACTGGACCATCTACTGACTAGAGCCATGCATCTATGATCCCTCCAAGCTCTTCCAGTCCCAACACCTTGAAGATAACCCCTACTGTCCATAGGTCTACACGTTACTACAAGCCACCAACATACCTTGAGGATTATGAACACTGAACAAAACAATTCGTTGAACACTGGACATGACAATTAGCTGAACAATGAGTGTCACAATTTATTGAACAATGTCAGACACTCATGATGTTATTACTTTACTTCATGGACACTAAATGTTGCATTTCACATATGCTATACATTACAATTTATGGTCACAACTCTCCTTGCGAGATCCCTATGACTCGGGGGAGACAGAGGAGAATGAACTCTTCAGCACCATTATATACTTATTTTATATCTTTTGTCTTTATTGTTTAGATTCTAACATTGCAAGAATATTACCGAATAATAAAAGCAAATGGTTGAGACAAATATAAATTATTGGCAGAAATTTGTAACTGTCAGTAGTTTTGGGCTGCAGACTCAGTTCGTTGGCTATGGGGATCTTGTTGTTGTAGTTCTTGCTTCTCTCATTTCCTTTTCAACTTTTCTTCCTGCCACCTCTGGTTCAAAAAGAAAGGAATTGGTGCTGCTGCTGCCAAAGAATATGACTTTGGTGGTTCTGTAGCCACCTTTTTGTACAGAACTTGTGAATTTTCTCCTTTGTACAGAGTGGGCAGTTGCCCATCCTTATGTTGCTCCTATATAGGGGTTTCCATTCTTGAAGGGATAGGCATGCCAATGTGAAAAAAAAGATGTATATCCATCTATCTATCTATTGACCAATCAATCAATCAACCAATCCATCTATACATATATACTTTAGCTTCAGCTTAAGGCTGCAAATCCCTGATGCATACTGGAGTAACTACTAGTACTAATTGCCAATGTGCATGGTTGTCTTTCAAAAGAATGCCTACTGTTTTCCTAAATCAGCAATACAGTTGAGTTGACACACAGCTTTTAAAATCCATATTGAAAAAATGCTATCATTAAATGGGCACTATCTCTGTACTGGAGGTGCACATGATATGCGGCTTACTCCTGCTGTTGGTGGTGGCCAGTGGGGCACTCTTCAAACAATGTGATCCTGTTACAGAGGAATCAGGATTGAGCAATCCAGGGATACAAAAAACAAGCCTGATCAAACCAAAACTATGAATTTCAAAAATAATAAAATGCCCCCCAGTCATTAGCAACCCTTAGATGGGGGGTTGTGAAAAATCAACAGGTTGTCTTGGAATAGAGGTGCTACATTCAAGACTGTAAAAATTGTAACATTAATCCTGGTATAATAGTGGGAAAGAGTAGAGTGGTGGCACCAGTGTTAGTGAAAAGGAAGTGAGTTATATGTGCTATACAGGAGGTATGGCACAAGGGTAAGGGGCACAAAAGTTTGGAGATGCCAAAGAAAAATACAAATTCTGGTGGCATGGAAGAAACCACAAGATGTTGCAGTGATGTTGGTGGCTGAGTGGGTGGAGAATGTAATAGAGATGGTGAAAATGAATGCCTGGGTGTTGAAGATAAAGATGGTAGTTAGAAACATTTTGCATCTTGTGAAAGATTGGGATATAGGGATGTGATGAGCTATTTTGGCATTTGACAGAGAAACAGTGAGGGTAAGGTAATTCTAGAGTATTGTCAACAAAAAGAACTTAAGGTGGTGAATATGTTTTTACAAAAGAGAGAAGACCATCTCTGGACTTATAAAGTCGAGATGTTACTACACAAATTGATTTTATCTTGCTGTGGGGAGGTGATATAGGAACAGTGAATTGCAAGGTGATACCTTTAGAAGAGCATGCCTCATAGCAAAGACTTCTCTGTGCTGACTTCTATAAAGAACATTTAGAAGCCCAAAACAAAAAAATGATGAAAAGAAAAGAAAGGAATGGAAGAAGACCAACTTACCTCCACACTTACAAAAAGTGCATGCGAGGTGTGCAGAGAAACCAGTGGAAACCAGTGTACCCACTGGGCTATGAGCAGATTTTCTTAAAGATGCCGGTGATATTGGTGTCATGCAAATGACATGAACCAGAATGTGTAGGAAATCATAGGAGGAAAAGATACCAAGCTATGGTTATTGGAGCATGCCATGAAAATATAGAAGGCACTTGAAGAAAAACTGAGAGAATTTACAAAAATAAACAAAGGTCATTATGGTTTCCAAAATGGGAAATCTACAATGAATGCCATCTTCATTCAATGGCAAATTCAGGAAAGGTTTATGACCAAGAAGAAAATAGTGTACCATGTTTTTGTAGGTTTAGATAAGGCATTTGACAGAATCCCACACGAGGACTTTCTAAAACACAATAATTTTATTTATCATATATATGCAAATATAATTTTTGAGAAGACTCCCCTGTGTAATTGTTCATTATACACAAATATAGGCAATTGAATAGGCCCAAAAGAGGCTAGGAGTTCCAGAAAGGCTGGTGGTTCTGGTGATTGAATTGTACAGGCATGCAAAACCAAGTGATAGCAGTCAGTACTTTGCAGGAGTTCAACATTGGAGTTGGGGTTCACAAGGGATCACCACTCAAACCACTGTTGTTTATTGTTCTGACAGAAGGGGCATAAAAAAGTGGAAGAATTGGTGGTACCTGGAAACTGGTATATGTTGATGACCATGTGATCACCGAAAAGATTAAGGAAGCAGCCCTGGAGAGGTTCAAGGAAGGGAAAGCATATATAGTGAGGAGAGGAATGGGAATCAATAAGGGGAAGACGAAGAAGATGGTGTCCAGGAATCAGGCAGTGGAGAGGAGAGATAATAGGTGTTTAGGAAGCAGGAAGTGGAGGAGAGATACTAGGTGTTCAGGAAGCAGCCAGTAGGGAGGAGATACAAGGTCCCATGTGGCAATGGTGTTGAACTTAATTCAAAATGATGTAGAGAATGTAGAAAATAGGTGCATAGGAGTTGCTCAGATTAGAGAAGACTAACTAACACAGGAGGAGGATATCAGTGCCCAAATTGTACTGCAGAAGATCATGAATAAAAAGAAGACTTGGTCATTTAGCAAAAAGTAGCAGTAGAAGTTTAAGTCTTGCAGTGGAAGGACCATATTTCCAGCAATGAGGTGGAGTAGATATGCACTGTGAAAATTCTGGTTGCAGTAATGAGAAAGAGAAGAGACTGCACATAATCATAATATGTATCATATCTAATCATATCATTATCAACAGTGATAATATGATTAGATATTGAAATATTCAGATATAAAAACTCCCTTTTTCTTTCCTCGCATTAAAAATTTTAAAATCTTTTAAGATGATTATACTCAGACTTTGTTTCGTATTATCTTTCTTCAAATTGTCTGGTACTGTCGCTTTTTGAATTTGTTTAAACAACCTCTTTGTATCCCTTAAATCCTTTGGCAGAGTTAGCCTGGCTATTCTTTTTAAATTTTTTAAACCAATATTTATTCAGGTAAAACCTCCCGGAATATATATATATATATATAAAAATATTTTCGATACGCTTAAGTATTTATTAACAAAAGTGTTGTTATCTTTTGTTAATAAATACTTAAGCGTATCGAAAATATTTGTAAATAAGATATAAANAATAGAAAGATATATATATATATATATATATATATATATATATATATATATATATATATATATATATATATATATATATATATATAAATATATATAAATATACCCAATAGCTAAAATAACAACTGACATCTTAAAATAACTTTGTTCAAGTGGCAAAAGCTCAAAGTCCATTCCTAATACGATTGAAGTTAAATACAGTCAAACTAGTCAGTTAACTCAGTTGTGGACAAGTGAAAGTGACACGAGTCAAATTGGAAACTAATATATGACCAAGGTCTGACGATTCAGTGCAGATTAAAAATGTGGTATAAAAGGGTGACAAACAGTAGTCTTATTAATTTATATATCATAAATATTAAAAACTCTTCATTTCATTTTTACAGGTATTATTCCAACGTCGAATATTGACTGTCAGTTAACATAACCTTTTATTAGCAGCACTACTAATTATAATAAAAATTAACATTACGTGTTGATTATCATTATCAAATTGCTTAGGCAGGATGTTTAAGCCCTTTTGCTAACCTGGTTTATCCAGTGGCGCTCACAGGCTGTTGAAAGCTTACTGCACCTATGCCATGAATGGTTGTAAAGATTTCTTGTCTGGTTTTGTGCCAAATCAGCTGTAAACGCTGCAGTACAGCACGTTAATGACTTCCAGGGTTGACATTCTTTGTAACCATTGTCCTCAGACATAGGTGTTGTTCTGTGATATTTTCCAGAGAGGCATTCTTCCTTGGGATTAGCAGAAGCGGGAGAAAAAACTGCGGTGAAAAACACCAATGCCCCCGCCAGGAAAAACGTTTTAAGAACACTTAGCATAAGTGACATTGTGAAAATGCACCGATTTCAATGTGCTTGCACCTTTCTCGGAAATGTCCCATGTGGTTGTTGAAGGAGGTGCTGAGAACGAGGCTGTATATTAAAACCAATCCCCCAGAGAAAGATTTTTTTGTGAAAACAGAGGTAAAATTTCCAGTCAGAAGTTAATTAATTTTACAGTATTTATGAGTAACACAAAAAAATTAGTGCCGGAAAGGAGGACACCTGACTATATATATTCAGGTGTCTTACTTTCCGGCACTAATTTTTCATCACACACGGTAAAGGAAAGGGTAGAATGCAAGATCTGATTCTGGAAATTGCTAATTATCAATAGCATCAATCTAAAAAAGGACAAATAAATCTTTATGATAATCCAAATGAAAACCCCCAAAGAATCAATTCAATATTAATCGATTGTTATTGTATATATATGCGTATGAGCTAAAAAGTATGAATGTTCAACTATAAAAAAAAGTCATATTATAATGTAAAGTTTGTAAATTGCAGCCACTGTCGAAGCTTCTTCTTTCACAGTTTGTACCATGGACTCCTAAATAATGTTATTATTTAGGAAACCCTAGTTTGTACGTCCCCTTGAAGGCCAATGACTCTGCAGTGTAGCACGTGCTCTGGTGTTTGCCTTTCGCCACATGAGCACTGGTTCCTCTGTGCTAGCCCGATTCTGCACATGAAGTCTGCATACCTTCCGTGGCCTGACCTCAGTCTGTTAAGCAAAACCAAAGGTGCCCGAGGTAGATCGTGCCCTGGAGGTTCAGTTGACGACTCTGGTATGTACTGCTTCAATCTACACTTGGTGCTGTTCCACCTCTCCTGCCACTTCTGTGCTGTCCATAGATCCGGAGAGCTGCGGTTTGCGTCACGAGCAATATCTTGCATTCTTCTGGATAGAGGACGTCTGGATGCGAGCCTTTGTGGGCCCTGTCTGTGAGCAGTTGCTAAGGGATGCAGCAGGTGAGATGGACGGTTGAGCGCTCTGGTGTAGGTTTTAAGAATGATGTTTTCTCTCCTGAGATCAGGTGGCGGAATCCCTGAGAGGATGGGAAGCAAATAGAGAGGTGTAGAGCGGATGGAGCCACTGATGATGCGCATGCGGTTACTAAGGGCAAAGTCTAGATGTTTCACATGCGAGCTAGCACACCAAACAGGGGCACAATACTCAGCAGTAGAGTAGCAGAGCGAGAACGCGGATGTTCGGAGGACATCAAATGAAGCACCCCATCGATTGCTTGCAATGCAACGAAGTAGACTTGATCTGGCGCGAACTTTTTCTGTGATCTTCTGAAGATGCTCTTTGTATGTTAAAGATCGGTCAAGTGTTACACCGAGGTACTTCGGATTTTTTTGGAATGGTATGGTGTTTGTGCCAACTTTAACTTTTAGACTGCGATGAGCTTGCCTGTTTGCTAAATGGAACACGTTTGAAACAGTTTTGGCCGTGTTGAGTTTTAATCGCCAGAAATGAAAGTAGTGCTTTAGTTCATTTAGATCTTCAGACAGGATGTTTTCAATGCTCTCGAATGTCTTTGCACGGTACAGAAAAGCTATGTCGTCTGCATATATGTATCTCCTACTGATGCAGGTAGGAAGGTCAGCTGTATAAATATTAAATAGCATTGGTGCTAACACTGACCCTTGTGGTACGCCATTGATAAGTCGGTGAGGTTTCGATTTCTCATCAGCAAGGTGCAATATAAATCCACGGTTACTGATCATTTCCATGATCATTCTGACCATTTCTTTGCTAGGAATGCATTGTAGCAGCTTAAGTGTTAGTCCTCGATGCCACACGGTGTCATATGCGGCCGAAAGGTCCACAAGAACAGTTCCCGCCTTTTCCTTGGCAAGGCGGATTCAATGTCCTCCGTAAGAAGGCATACCTGATCAAGGGTACTTCTTCCTGGTCGGAATCCGGCTTGTTCTGGAGGTAGTTGCGAGTCGACATTGCCTTCAATTCGGTTGTAGATCAGGCGCTCCATGATCTTAAAGCCGATGCAGAGGAGGCTTACCGGCCTGTAGCTAGTAGGCGCGTCTAAAGGTTTGTGAGGCTTCAAAATGGCAACGATCTTTGCTTTTCTCCAAATCTTCGGGAGTTTCTTTACTCGAAGACAGGTGCAGAAGAAAGAGGCTAGTCATTCAATACAGTTATCGTGGAGGTGGTTGTAGAATTCAGGGTGAAGGGAGTCAGAACCTGGACTCTTACCGGATTTCTGGGACTTTGGGGCAGTTCTCAGTTCATCTACTGTAAAGCGGGAACAGAGGCCTTGATCGGGATAAGGGGTGTGCCATGCTTCCTTGAGCTTCCTGCTTACGTCTCCAGTGAAAGCCTTGTCAAACTCCTTATATTTTCCATTGTTGACAGGGCATTTTGCAATAGAGTTAGCTGAGACTGCATTCCTAGTGGTGGCTCGCCTCTTCCTACCAGTCAACCGATTGAGCTTTGATCAGGCTTTCCTGCTGGAATGCTTCATATCAATGCTGGTTACGGCAGAGACCCAAGACTCCCTACGACGATGGTTGACATGGTCTAACAAATTACTAGCTGCTACCTCTTTTTCCTCCAGGGTAGTGGCTTGGGCGTGTACTTCAGCAAGGTTGTCACACTGGCGATCCCAGCATGGAACAAATCTCTTTCGATGTCCTCTTAATACGTGTCGCTTTGCAATACTGAGAACTTGTGACTGGGATGCTCGAAAGGAGCGACTAACATCTTCAGAGTTGCCTGGTGGAAGTGCTTCTGGCAGAGTAGCAGTAGTTTCTTAGAAATTGGACCAATTCGCTTTGTTAAAATTCTATCTTGGAAGAGGGGTTGTTGGAGTGACTTCAATGATAGCAGGATGCGAGATTATTGTGGGGCGATGCTGCGATCGTGGAAAATTATCCCCAATTATGTGACTTGCGTGTGGTAGAAAACTTGATTAGTCATGGCTGTAGAATGACAGATCAGGATTGGTGAAAGTATTCCAAATTACAGAATGAAATGTTTTGGGTAGCTTGTGGTCATAGAGGAGCTTGAGATCAGCATGGGATGACCATTGAGTGAGTTCCTCGCCATCTGAGTCACTATTTTGATAGCCCCATGATGTGTGATGGCAATTAAAATCTCCCGAGTAAATTACGGGGTGATGGAAGACTGGGAGACCGCTAAACATGGCTCGGGGTGGTTTGTACACGTTTACGATACGGATCGAGCCAGAACTTAGTTCAATAGCCGACCATTGCAGTGGGCTTGTTGAGGTAGATCTGTCAATCTTTGAAAAAGTTAGATCATTTCGTACAAGGGTTGCAATGCCGTGGTGTGGGTGATGTAGAGCATCCCCAAGTGTATATCCATTCAGTT
>RDPX01000023.1:2724869-2773566 GCA_003991215.1 Morbakka virulenta
GTGTGGGGGGGGGGTTGTACACGTTTACGATACGGATCGAGTCAGAACTTAGTTAAATAGCCGACCATTGCAGTGGGCTTGTTGAGGTAGATCTGTCAATCTTTGAAAAAGATCATTTCGTACAAGGGTTGCAATGCCGTGATGTGGGTGATGTAGAGCATCCGCAAGTGTATATCCATTCAGGTTGATGCTGTCATCCTTCTGCGAGTGTGTTTCTTGCAACAACACTACCGAAACTGAGTGCTTGCGGCACAGGTATTGAAGGACCTCACACTTGGCTTTGGTTAGACCTTCAACGTTCAGCTGTAATATTGTAGGACCACTTGGTAAGTATAGGTCCGACGTGTTGCGGGGATTTCGCTTGATGACGACCTGAGGGGCCCTGCATCCTCTCCTGTCGGACGCGACATCTTCAGCAAGGGGGCTAGAGATACCGTTGACGTCGTTATCTATGTCTGTAGTTGAACTGTTCATAATGCTCGGGTTGTTGGCATTAGCTTCACCAGTGTCTTACGACATTGGCTACTGACAGGGAGGACCACGAGAAGGTTGCCAACCCCCTCCCCTGTTATTGTAGCATTTGGGCTTCAAGCAGTATGTGTTGTTCTGTAGAGGAATGAATTAAAGTTTTGCTAGAAACTAGAACCAACGAACGAGCGAACCAGCTAACTAACTAATTTACTATATTTCAACAGGTTGGCTCAATCACCAAATAAAATGTTATTATTCTTTGAGGACCTGTATATAAAAATAAACAAAAACGTTAAAAGTCTTTATAAAACAACTAAAAAATTTAGTGGGGTATGTTATGAAAAATAAAAAGTGAAAGAGGTAAGAGATTCAGAAAGATAGTTAAGAATTTATAAAAGTGAAATTAGAAAATTATCATGAGCATATCGAAACTTGTGCCATATTCTGAAAAGTTAAGGTATAAAAGTTTTCTTCTTTCAGTGGGGGAACTTTGATAGTGGAACATTTTAATACAGTATGGTCTGAATTTCCAAGTCTGTCAACAGAGCAGTTACACTGCCGATAACTTTTCCGAAAATACATCGTCTTTTATTTACCCGTAAATAATTATTGTACATTTTCCGACCGACTTTAATTTTGGCCTGTTGGTTTTGGTTCTCTGACAGGCCAGCAACAACGACTTGCAGAGAGTAGAACAGGTGGCCTAACTTTCGACTGTGGCAAAGAATGAGTAAACTCGTTTCTGATTTGTTCTGCAAGGGGAACGAGTCTTTCTTCAATGATGGTACAAAATGGCGAAGCAAAAGAAGAGAAAGGCCGATAATCATAATGGTACATTTTAATGTTTTTGTCTGTTTTACTGGATTCTGCCCTTTCTGATCGCAGATTGTCAGTAATTTTACTTTTAATTTTACTAATTTTACTGTTGTCAGAAAGTGCTTTGCTATGAATAATAGAATAGTGAAAAATAATGATGGCTCGGGTAACTTGTTAACCTGGAAACTTGCTGTCAGTGAACCACTTTTTAATTTATTTTTCTTAATCAATGTATTTAACCACCCTGAAGTTTTGTTGTTATTTTTCATACTATATAAAGGCCTAATGTATTATATTTCTTTAATGTGTTTTTCAGCTTTTCCTATATAGAGGTCACAGCCAATAAATTACCTTAATAATTGTCAAGCATATTATAAATTGGATACAGAAGTAGGCCTGAACTAAGGCTTTATGGAACACAAAACCAGAGTAGTAAATATATAGACCTAAGAAAAATAAAAGAATAAATCAAGTACTATAAAGTCAAATAAATACAACGTTTTCATGACATTCTTCCTCAGTTAGGAGTACCTTAGTTTTGTTAAATTTAGTCAAACTCATATCTTTGAGGCTTTCGTTTGGTACGTGTTGATCACCGTAAAACATTTTCCGTTGATGATGGCAGATGTCACTTCTGTGGTATATTGGTTTTAGATATCTATGGCTTCTTTAGTTGCGCTCTCCATTACATTTGATTCTGGATCATTTGATCTGATCAAAGCACTCTCACTTACAGTTGTTGCTTTTTCTAAGTTTTCGTTTGATCTGTTCAAATGAGCTTCTACTGTATCCCTTTGACAAGGCGCAAGGTCGGGAAGTGACACTGTGGACTCTCTACCATATTTGTGGGGAACATGGGCAAATGTTGGGTTGACATGAGTGAGCCCAACCTCTTCCACTAAATCGTCATTTTTGCTGGACCATCCAAATTTGCAGAGGTAAACAGCACCTGGAGATAACCAAGAAGGAAGTGATGTGCCATTACTTGATTTTCACTGGAAGTTGAAGAACTGCTTGTGTGGAGTTGTATTAGTAGCAGTTGACAACAAAGAACAAATTGAATGTAGAACATCTTATAATACCTTCTCCCATTGAGAGATAGGTAACTGGTTGGATGCTAGGGCCAATTGAACTGCTGTCCAAATGATACCATTATATTCATTCCACTTGGCGATTCTGATAAGATGGTATGGTGTACTGTGGCTGGTTGCTACCCTCCCTGCTGGTAAGGTAGCTGCAAAGATTTTCGGACATGAAGGATTTGCCCCTGTCAGAATGTATGTAGCCTGGCATGCCACATAGGGAAAAAAGTGAGTCTAAACACTTGATGATGGTAGATGTAGACATGTCTGGACATGGTATTGCAAAAGGGAATCGCGAGTACTCATCAATAAACATCAGCAAATACTTGTTACATGTGGTGGATGGTAATAGCCCTTTAAAATCCATACTCAAATGTTCCATTGGTTTGGTTGCTTTTATAAGAGAACCATCAGAGCATTTATAGAATTGTGGTTTCAGTTCAGGACAAATCTTACAGTTTGCACAGGTGCATTTGGTATCCTCAGTTGAGAATGGTAAATTCTTTATTTTGACAAAATGTAACAGATGGGTAACACCAGGATGACAAAGTTGAGTATGAATGTCATCTAGATTACTGGAGATAGCGAGACCGTGAGCATGTGTAAAGGAGTCTGCAACAACATTGCTTTTCCCTTTATGGTATTTGATAGTGTAAGAAAACTCAGCAAGCTCCATTTGCCAAGTTTGGATTTTACTGTTCTTAATCTGAACATCTTTCATAAACAGTTTATTCTCTACTGCGCGCAAAGGAGACTTTCTGCTATCATAATCTTGGTTCGCTTTTGATTGTCAAACATATATGAAACAGACCATTTGTCAGTTATCAAGGTAAATGGTTTTTGTGATAGTAAATGGTTCCACTTTTGGACAGCTTCGATTATGGACAGTGCTTCCTTTTCAGCAGCTGGGTACCATCGTTCACTCTTTGATAATGTTTTTGACATGAATGCTACTGGCCAACCATTTTGGTTCAGTGAAGCAGATATTGCTGCATCGGAAGCATCACTCCCTACCACAAAAGATGTGTCTTCATCTATGGGTGCAAAAACAACTTTTGCAAGCTCCATTTTGATGGTTTGAAAGGAATAAAGTGCAAGATTGCTCAGTGGGAAGGTTCAGCTTCAGCTAATGGTCCAATTTTGTCTGAAAACTGTGCTATCTATTTGGCATAATATGCAAACATTCCCAGAGTCCTGCAAAGAGAAGCAGCATTGGATGGTGGTGGGAAATCTAATAATGGCTGTAATCGTTTAGGATCTGGTTTGATACTGTTATAACTGATACGGTACCCAAGGATATCAATTACCAAAGAAGAGTGTACAGTTTTAGAGTTATTCAAAGTTATGTTTTTCTTTTGGTGATCATGTCATGAAAAGCAGTGTCATTTCTCTGAAGGTCAGCTTTATCTACTCGTCCAATGGTGACATTATTAAGGCAAAGGTACTTGTCGATTCAGACATTTCAGATATGTTACTTTTGGGCAGGTGAGACAATTAAGTCAGGTTTCAGACCAACAAACCAAAATGTTAAGTTTTGATGTTGTTTCTGGAAGTCATACCCCAAAATCATATCACTACATAGATTCTGGAGAATGTCTACTTTAACGTTCTCATAAGTCTGTTCATTGAAAGAAAGTGTTAACTGACAACTCCCGATAACTGTAGATTCCACTGATGTTAGTGCAAAAGAAACAGTTTTGTTAGATGGTGATTGTGGAAGCTGGTGTCTGTTAAATGTGCCTTCGCTGATAAAACTATCAGAGCTGCAGGAATCAATCAATGCCTCCAGAGTTTGGTTATTTGCAATAACAGGTATTGATGGATGATGGAGATTTGGTGGAAAGACTTACAAGACAGCATAAAGTGTTTGTGATGAATGAATGGTAGATAACTTAGATTCTTTCTTAGTAGATCCACAAACCTTTGAAAAGTGTCCTACTTTGGAACAGTTGTGACAGGTAGCATCTCGGGCAGGACACAAGGATCTGTTAGGATGCATTGATCCTCCACAGAAGTAGCATAGTTTCTTGTGTGGATTAGTTGGTTTGGTATTTCAACCTTTTCTTAAAGCTGCAAGAGATAATGTGTTCTCTTTGACATGTTCTGGATTGGTTGTTACAGCAGCTACAGTTGGTGGATTGTTTTGTTGCAAATAAAATTCTGAGTGTTTTTGAGCAAGATCAAGAGTTTGGGCACGTTCATGTACTTGATCAAGTGTCAGTTTCTCATTTTCCAAAAGATGCTGTCATATACAGTTTGATGAAAGACCATTCATGAATGAGTCCCTTATCATTTCAGAACGGTATACATCCACTGTAGCTGTGGTGAAGTTACAATGTTTACTCAACTTTTTAAGTTATTCTAGGTACTCGTCAAGGGATTCACTGGGTTTTTGTTTCCTGGAAGCAAGTTGAGGAACCGTGGCTTAATGGTTGGTGGCATGCAAAAATGGTAATGGTATTTGGTGTCTTCATATATAATCTAGTTAAAGTGTGAACAACCTGCTCATATGTAGTACACTCCTCAACATAGTCAAACAAGTCTGCAGAAATGAAATTTATGGTGGACCTGAATTTATTGGGGGCATCAGTTCCACATTCAGTAATGAAGTTATCAAAAGTCCTTTTCCATTGCTTCCATTCCTTTGCAGCTTTGGGTGAGTTTGGATCGACATCCAATTGTGAAGGTTTCAAAGCCTTGCTCATCTTTCTTGTGTTTGATAAATTGTTATAAATTGGATACAGAAGTAGGCCTGAACCAAGGCTTTATCAAACACAAAACCAGAGTAGTAAATATCTAGACTGAAGAAAAATAAAAGAATAAATCAAGTACTGTGAAGTCCAATAAACACAACATTTTCACGACAAAGCACATTTATTTGGTGCAATTTTTCAGGAATATAAACACTTAAAAGTAAATGTCAGGTGCATGGAACCAGAAGTTGGTAGAATCAGCAAATCAACAAATGAGCCCAATCATGTGTTGATTTGTTAGGTCCATCATTGGTTTGTACTTGCCTTTTGTACATTGCCACATTGTCTTGATTCAGTTGGTTGAAACTCTTGCTTTTGTGATGTGATTTACTGGCCCCGTACTGATCTCCATTGTTGACCAAGTTATTATTTGCTCCTCCCATGTAAGACCCAACCATAGTTCTGGGAGAAGTGTTTCCTGGGTTAATGTGCCTTTTTTCTCACAGTCAGCATGTCAACAATATGTAATACAATTCCAGACCGGACTGTTGTTGCAGTGTGATCGTTTTGTCAGTCCATCAGTACTCTCATAATTCTGTTGCCTACACGAGTAGTTCCATTATTGGAAGATACCATAGTAATGTCTAGATGGGTAGTTGCATATTGGACAATCCATTTCTGAGGACAATAACCCATGTTGCCTTTACCAAAGAATTGTGACTATAATTTCTCCGCAACCTCAGTCAGTGAAATAGCACCAAATTCTGTTTGTATTGGTTATGCATGAGGTAAAGCAGCAACCATAATTATATTGGTTACATTTAAATTACAGATAAAATGGTTTCATGATACATTTAGGAAATGATTTGGTGATATATGTTGCAACCCTGACTGAATTTCTGTGGTTGCTTGTGACATTTACATTGTAAAAATTGTCATCTATCAGGTTGGCAATCAGTTTGGCAATACATTTATTAGATGATTTGGCATCATCTGTAGCAATACCAACTGAAATCTTGTCATTGGTCACAACATTTACATTGCTGTGTATGTGTTTTTACCAGGCTTTACTAAAGCTATTCCTCTTATAAAGAATGTACTACTTTGAATGTTCCAGTTCAGTACTACTGAATTGAACTGGAACATTCAAAGATACCATAGTAACATAGAGAGACCTATTTTGGAAGGAGTTTTCAGATAGTTATTCAAATGTACACAATGAAACAATTTCCCATCTTTTAAGGGTTTTTAAAAAATAATGATGTTGTTTGATGGACTGAATACAGGGAGAATTTGAAATTTATAAATGTAAGAACTTGAAGCCTAAAACTGATCCCAGAAATACAAGTACCTTTGCTTATTTAAAAGTTATTTGCATTAGATATTTTACTCCAGAATTTTTCATTGCCTTTGTTTTTATTTTCTTGGTTATGGTACATGCCAGGAGGAAATACCTTTAAAAAGGCTAAGAAAGTTGAGGTTTGTTTAATTTTAATATATATATATATACACACACTTATTTGTAATTTCCTATTGTGGTATATGCATGATTTTTTTGAAATTCCTGGTTATTGTAAGCTCTTTTGCAATTATTGACTAACAGGATGATTTTAGCCAGTCACAACTTAAACACTAAAATTCTCACCAAGGAAAATCTTTAGTTGCCATTCTTTGTTTGATTTATGTCAATGCCTTGCAAATCAGTTTTGGTAATTACTTCTTACATTTGTTTAGGCCTGGATTTTCTCATTCCTTTTACAGTTGCAATGGGTACATAACCTAGTTGTTCCCCCAGTTCTTTTAGAGGCATCCAAGCCACTTTAAATGTATTTTTGTTCTGACAGAATTGGGTTAAACATTTTAATTAGCATTTTTGTTGATTTTCTGCCCTTCAGGCTTGCATAAGACATGAAGATATTATTCTGGTATAGCTTGTTTACTAATATTCACAAGAGGAAGAAAACTAAAGATCCCAAAATCTATGAGAAAGAATGATATGGAATGCTAACAAAAATTTAAGGGTTTTGGGAGTAGAGGGTTGCAGGGAAAAACACATCAGTGGACTACCAAAGTGTCTGGGTTTGGGTAAGCTTAATATATTAAATACAGCTAGTGATCACAAATTACATAAAGCTATGGTTGTCATTAAATGCATTGGATGGATACACAAAGATGGATATAGTCCTAAAATATCATGTTCTTTGGTTATCAGCTCCCAGGGATAGGCAACATCATAAATTGTATACATGCAAAGCGAAAAGAATATTTTATTTCCATTATGATTGTTTGTAATGTTAGTATTGGTGACATCTCTTGGAACTTCTTCTATGAAGCCCAAATTATTCAATTTCAGGTAGCCTGTCTCACAACACCAGCAATTTTTGTGTTACAAAGGTTAACTGCTTACAAACACTGACCTTACCTGTCATGATCCTTTTTTCAACAGTTGTTTAGTCATGTTGTATTAAGCTCTTTAGATGTGAAATGCTACATTACTATTCCTACGTGGAACATAAAAGCATCTTTTGCATGGAGTTTACCATATTGGTTTGTGGGGGTCATCTTTCCTATAAACATTCCAATGATGTTTGCCAGCCTTTGCTAGGGATTTTGGAAGACCCAGAATTTTTCTTTATGATTTTTGTCCTTCCAGTTTTAATGGAAATTCCAGGACTGCATGATTCAAATTGTAATATCTGACATTTTCCTATCTCCCATAATAACAAAACCAGTATGACCTGCATGTCAGTTGATTGTAAGCCACTGCCCATTATTTTACTTTAAATGCAACATATGAAGTAAATATAATCATGCATAAATATCACAGAAAGAGCCCAAGTGAAATTAAAACAAAAATATTGAAACAAATGGTGGATTGGTTTGGATGTACAACTGGAAAAAGCTAATGAATTTATATGATCTTGCAAAACCTCCTAAACAATTTGTCAGCATTGTTATTTTTAACAAACAGCAAGGGTGTCATTCCATGTCAAATGATCAAATTTTACAGAAAGTTCCCAGGTGACCTCTTCAAAATTAGCTCATTTTCAGATATTTGATTTGTAACTATGAGAAACTAAGAAACTCGAAATTTGAGGTCATTTGCTCAAGTAATTCTCAAGATATCGCTGTTTGAAGGTTGTGAAGAAATGCGAAATTTTGTAAATTGGTAGGAAGTTTGAATTTACAAGCATTTTTGATGAACTAGACTTTCTCTTGTATTAAAGTGACATATCTGAAAATTTAAAATAATAAAGAATTCATAAAATACTCTAGAAAAAGTAAATTTTGATAAAGTCAAAATTTTTGATACATTCATAATGGCAGCTTAAAATCTTTAAAAAAAATGCAAAATTTGAAATTTAGGCTGATTTTAATGTAGATTTTACAAAATGTACCTGATTAAGCTTTTTGCCATTGAACTTTCTGGATAGTGTGGACAAAGTACTACCCATTTGAAAGTTTTGAGAATTTTCTGGCAAATATTTAGAATTCTAGGGGTCATTAAAATTGTTATTATTTTTACAGGTAGATGATAATAGTGATGATGATAATGATGAAGAAATTGTAGAAGGTAAGTGGTTTTTATGTGTCAAATGTGTTCAGATATGACATACACAAACCTGATAGATTGTAAGGGCATTTAAATTTGGCCTAAAATCTATTTATATGTACATAGATGCAGTGGAAAGAGATTGTGCAATGAATAAACACAAAACTAGAAACTACTTGAAGCCATAATTAATAATATCATGCTATAAAAAAGATCAAATGATTTTTTTTTGGGGGGGGGGGGGGCTCAATTGGGGCTCAGACGGTGCCTTTCAGAGGGACTTTTATTTGGCAGTGAGGAATTTCTTGGCCGGATGCTTTTCCTGACACCAGCCAATGGCTTTTTTTTTCTTTGTAAAGTTCCAAATTCTCCTCGACAGCTCAGGGAATAGAACCCAGAACTCCTGGTTACTATGCAGTTGCACTAACCATAAAGCCATGACTCTCAATTATTAAACAATAATTTTTTGTTAGATCTGATCATATGTATTTGTATAAATGAATAGATGGATAGATAGATGGATAGATAGATAGACAGATAGGGCCTAGTCATTGTTGGTGATCTAAATGGTAATATTGGGTCAGAAAGAGATGAGTTCTCAGAGGTAATGGGGCCCTATGGATATGGCACACAGAATTAAGAGTGTGCAGTTATTTTAGAGTTTTGCAAAAATCAAAACCTCAGAATTCTGAACACATTCTTAAAAAAGGATAGAAACAAGACTGTCACATATGTGAATGGTGGCTCTGAGACACAATTTGATCTGGTGTTGATGTGGCCCAGAAGTGACACTATATCCACAGACTGCCATGCAATCCCTGGAGAGTCCTGTGCAGGAAAAGTTTCTTAATTCTGGAAATGAATGGAAAGAGCTACAGAGAATTATTATGGACACCTGCAGAGACATGTGTGTTGAGATAACCAGAGCTAGAGGAAGAGAGAGGGAGGTGTGGTGGTGGTGCAATGAAGTGCAGCAAGCAATTAGAGACAAGAAACAGTTTTTCAAAGTTTAGCAAAGGAGTAGAGATCCAGATGGCTATGAGATATACAAACAAAAGAAGAAAGAATAAAAAAGAAGTCACTCAAGCAGAATTGGTAGCACTAAATGCATGGTGTGAAAACCTAAACTCAGCTGAAGGCAGAAAGAAAATGTTTGCGATGGCAAAACAGATGAGAAAAGACAAGGAAGATTTTATTGATGGCTGTCAGCAGAGACCTGGTGAAGGATAGGATAACTTGGAAGTCAATTTCAAGAAATCGTCCAACACATGCTAGCATGTAAACCGGACGTTAAACCGAATATGATGATGATGATGATGATGCTAATTTATAAAAAGAGCAAATGGTGAAATAGTGACAACAGAAGAAGACATTTGACATGGATGGAAGAATTATTTTTATGAACTGCTGAACAAAGAAAATGCTAAAGAAATAAAGAAAGTGGAATGTGTGGAGGGGCCTATACAGGATGTCAGTGAGGAAGAGGTAAGAGCAGCACTGTCAGCAATGAAGGCAAGCAAGGCTTCAGGACTGTCTAACATGTCTAGCAACATACTCAAGGCAGCCGGTTAGGCAGGAGTGAAGCAACTCACAAAGGTTTATCAGAACATTATGTACAAGGAAATGTGCCCAGAGGAATGGACGGACAGCACAACACTCCCTTTTTACAAAGGCAAAGGAGATCCTCTTGACTGCAATAAGTTTTGTGGTTTAAGACTTCTTGAGCATAGAATGAAGATCTTTGAAAGAATTCTGGACAACAGGCTGAAGGCAATAGTAAAGATTGACAACAACCAGTTTGGGTTCATGGCGAAAAATTCTATGACAGAAGCAACTTTTACTCTTCAAAAACTTCAACATAGTAGTACAGAGAAAAGAAAAGGAAACTCTATCAAATATTTGTTGATTTAGGTAAAGCATTTGATAGGGTTCCTCTCAATGCTGTACTGTGGACACTGAGGAGGCAAATGGTCCCTGAGAGACTTGTAAAGCTAGTCATGACACTATACATTGATTCAAGGTCTTGTGCTGCAGTGGCTGTTGGAGTGTCTGATTCCTTCGAGATCTCTGACGGGGTGCATCAGGGATCAGCTCTGATCCCACTTTTGTTCAACCTTGTGATGGTGGAGGCCACCAAAGAGTGTAGGAAAGGAGGGAGCACCGTGGGACAAGCTCTACTCAGATGATTTGGTATTGACAAGTGAATCCAAGGAGGCAGTTGAATTGTAATTTCAGTCCTGGAGAGAAGCATTGGAAAGGAGAGGTCTGCAGATTAACATTGACAAAACAAAGATACTGGTGAGTGGTAAAGATTGTGAGTAGTGGTGCCAACAGGTCAATATCCTTGTGGTGTTTGTGGTAAGGGAGTCGGAGTTAATTCAATTTTCTGCAACACGTGTGGAAAGGGGTACACTGGAGTTGTGCTGGCCTACAAAATGTTGTTGGAGCTCAAAACTTCATGTGTCCAGCATGTACCCACAGAGCAAATGGACTCTCACCAGAAAGTGATTCAATAGATCTTGGACCTGGTGATGTCAGAATAAAGGAGGTAGAGACATTCTGTTACATTGATGACGTGACAGACAGAGAAGCAGGGTAGAGAGAGCTATTCAGGCAAGAGTTGCGGCAGTGTGGAGCAGTTGGCTTGAGGTTGCAGGAGTCCTGTGCAATAAACTCATTCCACTGAAGAGCAGAGCTTGCGTGTATGAAGCTTGCATTTGCGCTGTTCTTCTATATGGAGTTGAAACATGGTCTCTTACACAAAAACTGGAAAAGCACCTTATCAGGTCTGATAGATGCATGCTTCACTACATGACTGGATTGACACTGTGAGATAAAGTCACAAGTTCTGAAGTTGCAGAAAGGTGTGGAATCTATCAGATAGTGAACTTAGTACGGACAAGAAGGTTGAGATGGTTTGGCCACATAAAGATACGTAGAGAACCTGATGTCTTAGCAGTTATATGCGACTGGGAAGTAGAATGACAGTGACCATGTGGAAGGCCAAAGAAAACCTTAATGTGGTGCAGGAGGACCTCAAGTCGTGCCTTTGTGCCAGAAGTTTTCTTTCTGTTGCGTTAGGAGTTCTTTAAGATAAAAAGGATTAATTGTTAACATTTTTGCTTGTTATTATTTTGTTGGAATAAGAATAATTGTAATAGCCTAATATTTCTCATTTAAGCTGTGCCAGCTGCAGCAGGAAGGAAAGTAGGTGAAGGTGAAGTAAGGGTATGTGGTTTTGATTTCATTTTATTTGGTGTGTAATTTCATGTTACTTACCTTATTATTTCCTTTTTGTACAAGCTTTACTTTTTTGTAGTTTTTACGTAAATATTGAAATGGTATATCGTAACATGTAATAGAGAACATATCATATAGGAACATATCTTGATAGTTATTGTTGAAAGATTTTTAGTTTTCAACAAAGCATTGAATCATTGGTGGACCAGGGCCAACAGCTAGGGCGATAAAACAACTGGTATTATTTGTATGGAAAAGTATAACAGGGTTGCTTGTGGGTATGTGTTGGGAATATGCGTGGTGGACATATACATTCTTAACACATTGTACCACTACTTGTATTGATAGCATACAATTGTTTACACTTGGAGACCCCATATTGAAATTTAAGTCAACAAATGTATTGGTTTGAAAGGCTGCACCAAAGATACATTTTGTAGTGGCTGAAAAAAAATGGTTTCAATATAAAAGGCAGCATTAAATAGGTTGTGAATTAGTTGGAAATCATTTCTTTACGTATTGAATCAATTTCATCATTTATATTAAAAGAGAGATAAAACAAACTATATGAAGTAGCAAAGTTTACACAAATTTTATTTTGACCCTATTTCATAGGTCTACAAATATAGATAAGGATGGAACAACGGAATGCATAGTCATTCGGTGTTTTACCGGTTTAATTTTCAATAAAAGTTAAAGGATACAGCTATCTAAATGGTTTTTATTCGCTAATCGTGATAGTCTATGCCCATTTCGTTATCTTTGCGCTTGGGAGTACTAGCTTTGAGATGTTATTTATGTTATCTCTCCCACCAAACTTGACTGCCTTGTCACCTGGGTAGTCGTACACAGTCATATGTAGTCACACAATCATTCCGTGTTTTTCAACATCAGGTGGACCTCTCTTTAGTTCAGTTGTTAGGCATACCACATGGTGTTGCGTGTTACACTTTTTAGAGAAACTCTGGGAGGTGGTCTCAGGAAACTGTGTTATATCAACTCCAGGTGGTCCTGTATTGGTTAGTAGAGTGTTCATGTATTCTCCAGAGATAGCAATAGCGTTAAGTTGAAGCGAACCAGTTTGCAGTAAAAATTATATAGTACTGTACCATTCTTATAGGACCTAGTATGATTACTCCGATATACCATACATTTCACATTGATAGCTCCATTGATATTTAAAAGTGGTGCTGGTTGCTTGGATTTATCATAGAGTATTTTTCGTTTTCTTGGGTCTCCAGTTTCGAGCAGCATGACTTGGCAGCAAAGGGTTTATTTATTGGTAGAATGGGCTTTATAAAACTCTCATAAGCACAATATATTGAGATTTTAATATACTCCAGAGGACAAGAGCTTGGTCTTTAACTTTCTTAAAGTTACAGTTGACTACCTTTACAGTCACTTCAATCACTTTGGCACTGGACATTGTGGGCTTGATAACATTAGTATCACATGTAAGATTGTCAAATGTTGCATGCTTGTGCTTTTGGTCTTCCATTTTGAAGATATCACTTTACTGTCTTTAGATCTGGGTGACATTTTTTTTGGTCAAAAATATTTTCTAGAAAGGGTTAAGTTGAATACAAGAGAGCATTAAATCTGATGGGTGCTATCTCAATCTTTATTCTCTTTAGATATGTGCCAGTACAGCACTAGCCCCTAGACGTTAAGTAATTTGCAGTGCATCAATAAGCATCTATCTATATTTTGTGGGCTAAAATATATAGTCTTTTATTAGTAGTTTAAGGTTAGAATATGTGTTTTATATTAATGGCCTTATGGTGGAGACGCATGTTGTTGAAAATTAGCCTACATATATGATAACATATGCATTTTCTCTTTCTGACGAAGGATCTAAATTTTGTCATTTGTTAACATTTTTATTGTTTTTAATCAGCGTACTAGGATTGGATTTAATGTTCACTTTGCGGTTTTTTATTGTAACATGTAATTATTTTTCTTGACTTTTCAAATCGATCTTACTCAATCAGGATGAATATGGTGCAAAAGATTACAGTCAATCTCTTACACTAAAAAATGATCACCAGTTACGGCCATTGTGGGTGGTAAGTGCAGTTTACAAAAATAAATAACAGGATGCTGGTAAAATGTTAAAGTATTTTGGAGTATTTTGGTAACTTTATTTGGCATGCGTAATGAGGTACCACTGAATCATATTAAACCAACAATTGTTTGATGCATTGTTATGATTTTCTGCATTTGGATTTTTATTGGCAAATTAGAAAATTTTGTATTTACAAGGTAACATCTAACCACGGTTACGGTATTAGATTTTTATATCGCTCCTCAGTTGAAAGAAGAAAATCTGGTTAAAATCACGTCGCCAGTTAAGAAATGGTTTGAAATTGTTTTTCGATTTCTCGTTTATAGTTTTCAAAAACCTGGTTAATGGCGTGTTTAATCTTACAGTTACATTCCATTACCTGGGGTGCTTATTTTCAAAGTTTCGAGGATTTTACCGATAGATTTCTTCCAAAGTGAAGACTTATTGAATTTGTTTTCTCTTCAGGCACCAGATGGACACATTTTCCTTGAAGCCTTTTCACCAGTTTATAGGCATGCACACGATTTCTTGATTGCAATATCAGAGGTAAGTAGATAACATTAGTGTTTATTTTGAATATTCATTATGATATATTTTCCATTATATATTTTTTATTATTCTTTCCTTTTTATTGCATTGCCAGCAAGTAAAGTAGAAGGCTTGAGTTCTGTTGCCCCAGCAGATATAAAATTGTTAACGGTTTGTGCCATATTCTGCAGAAAAGGAGTAAATAACTTCATCTTATGACCAAGAGGCAATCACCGTCGTGACCGAAATGTTTTGTTTCCTGTTAATTCTAAGATTTTTGAATTTTTTGTACACTCATCAACTGTTTCTATGTTATGTGATATATATATATCTTTGTGTGTGATTGCATATAGCTTCATCAAGATGGTAAAAGAGTGCTTTTGCGCCAAGTTGGTACATTATAAACTTCCTGTGTGCAAGGAGTTCTGGATAAAGCCTTACTGCAAACCTTAGATGAATGAACTTTTTCTCATTAAAAATTAGCAGAGCATTGAGTTTGTATATGTTTTCAGAGAAAGAAGGAGAGAGAGAGAGAGAGAGAGAGAGAGAGAGAGAGAGAGAGAGGTGGGGGAAGGGAGAGGGGGTGGGTGGGATTATTATATTTGATTTCAAATGTGATTGACCAACCAATCACAAATTCATGTAATGATAGGGTATGCAAAAAACTTTTTTTGTTCGTGTTTTGGCGTTTTTTTTCAAGTTCTATTTAAGGAAGCACTGTAATTTATACTTACGCACTGCTTTCTGTTTTTCAGCCTGTCTGTAGACCGGAATTTATTCATGAATACAGGTAAAGCAATTAAGTTTTCAAATTATTTTTATTATATTTACTTGTAAACGTGTAAATTAATAGGAGGGAAAGGTTGTTGTTGCAAACGAAAATGTGGGAAAATCATGAAGCGAGAAAGCAAAATTCCATGACCGTTTGGCTGGGAAAATTAATAATATTATTTGGACTTACAACGGTAGGACATACAAGGAAGAATAGCCCTCGATCGTTTGAACAAAAATTTTCAATCACCTTCCTTTGGCATACTAGATCCTTTTCATGAAATGGACGAAGAGTATTTTCTTGGTAACTTACAAATGACAGTCGAGTCTAAGCATTAAATTACCACAAAAAGGGCCGGTGAAGGTTGACAAATATCGTAACAGCATACAAAAGAAACTTAAGACTGAAAAAGCAGGAAGAGGTAATGGCAGGGTATAGATGGCTACAATTATAGGAAAGTTAAAGAGAAAAACAAAAAGTTTAACTGTAGGGAGTATTATCTAGCCTGCGGTACAGACTTTCACTATTAGCTCGGATTAGGTAGTTTATGGAGGGGCCCAACAGAGGAAAGAGACGCAAAGAGCAGAAATAGATAGGCATTGAAGTTATGCCTGAATTAGTTTTGGGCGAGGGTAAATGTCGCAATAATAGAAGTTGTTAACGGATTATGAAGAAAATGTATGAATGTATGTATGTATGTATGTATGTATGTATGAATGTATGTATGTATGTATGTATGTATGTATGTATGTTTGTATGTATGTATGTATGTATGTATGTATGAATATATATAATATATGTGCACACATCAGAACAATACAGAAAGAATGTGCTCTGTGACATAATTTCCATTGTAGAAAGTAAAATGTTTGTTCTCTTTCTTTTCCCAATAGATTAACCGCATATTCACTCTACGCTGCTGTTTCTGTAGGATTACAGGTAGTGTTTTTGACCACTTGACATTCTAAAATGTACGTAAAACAGAACAGAAGTATGAAAAATAATTTTATGATCACTTAGAGTTGTCGGGGTTATGACAATAGTTGTATGTTTATTTGTGAATAGTGGGAAACCTTGGTCTTAATTTTGTAGTGCCAAAGTAGGTAAACTACTTTTTCCAGGATTTTTGATAGGAAGGGGGATTCATTTCTTGTTCCAGTACTCTGAAACATACGTACAATATGTATTCTATCAGAATGTGGAGAAATCCTGATCGTCTCACTTATTAGTCTCCATTTATGTAGAAGTCTCAACGAAGCAATTCTTATCTTATCACACTACAACGTTTGGCATGTAATGATAACAATAGGCTCCAATGGCATGGTTAGTTTGAAAAACGAAACCCACAACCTTTTGTACGTGTTAACAATCAAGGCTTATGCTCATGACACTTTACAATGGTATATACTGTTATTGTTATTATTATTATTAATATTATTACTACTATTGTATAGGGTACCAATTTCGTAGGCAGCACACTGGAATTGTAAGTGGAAAGGAGTTCGAGTGATTTGATCATCTTTTTAGTGCTTGTGTAGGACTTTGACTGAAGAAATTTGAAAAGGAACGGGACAACAGGATTTAAGGGACATTGTTACTGAGCAGAAAATATTAGATTTTGGTAAAAGATGTATGGAGAAATTTTTGATAAGACAGGATGAGAAAGATGACATTGAGATCTGGTTGGACAAGAAGCTGGAACATAGTCGTCCAGACATTGTTGATGTAATTAAGGCTGATAAGGACTGGTTGATTGTATGCTTTATTGTGCCTTGGGTTGAGAAGACAGTAAGAGGGGAGAGAAAGTCACGAAATGTGTTTTTCTTGCAAATTATATTAGGAAGATGGATTCGGTATCAACCAAGGCTTTGCCTTCTGTGTTACTATTCTGGTTGAATGAAATTATCTTGCAAGCTGTCGGAAACTGTGTGGTATCCTCGTTGTTTTGGGGGATTTTCAAACCCTCTTGCACATAGTAGCTGGCACCATTCTAAGAAAGATATTCCATTTCAGATTTCATTGTCAGGAGTCGATGTTGGGTTTAACTTCATTAAAGAGTGGTAAGATCTTATAAATGTTCATTATGTAAAGTAATAAAAAATAATAATAATTGATATACTTCCGATTTAAACCTGGTTATTTGATGTGGAACGACAAGCAGATGCATTAGAGAAGCCTACTAAAAATCCCAAAAATTAAGAGTAAATTGTTATTAAAAGAAAAAGAATATATATGCTTCGACATAATATGAAAGAAGAATTTGACTTAAACGGTTTTGGTAACCGGATTGAAATGGACTAAATTAGTAAAAAGCTTCCATCGCAAAGCTTAAGGGTAGACAGCGGCAACTTTGTTGAACCTTGAAAACTTACAACGTCCCTAGCAAAAGATAAATAGTCATTGCTATGAAGAATAACGAAAAGGAAAGAGCGCATACGAGTTTCATGTTTTTCCATGCTAAAAGGACTTTATAAATGTCATTGAGTGAAAGACAGTTTTATTATGGTGTGATAATTAAAAGTAAACAAGATGTTTCCCTCAAAGAGAAGCGTACTTTGGTCTCAACAGCTGCAAGAGATTGAGTACTTTGTCGACCAAAACTGCAAAGCAATTTTGGCCCCGAATTACATAAATCTTGCCACTTATTGCGAAGGAAGTAAATTGCAAACCCCAAGAATTTTGTTGCTTTTTTTGACTTTTTATTTTAGACAAATGATATCATTGAATATTTAAAAAGACTTAGCAAGACAACCATTCCTTCTGGAATAGAGCAGTTTATACAGGTAATATTGGTCATAAAGCTACTAGGATGTGGTGATAGTAAAAATATAAGAAAACGTATGAAGAGTATTCTTCCGTAAACTTGCACGATGATGGTTCTTGATTTTGGAGTGATTTCATACCAAGAGCAGTTGACATTTGCTCCTATGTAATACGCTGTATGACCATTATTTGGTGATACAACTCCGTGCGCTTGACTTTATTCTATTATAAAAGGACCTAATGCAATATTTACAGTAATTATTACTTTTCATTACTTTTCAAAACAGAGGCTTTGAAAATGCTCCCATACTTGTTGGTCAGTCAAATTAGGAAAATCATTGATTTTGGTTTTATTTTATTATTATTACAGCGGTAGCTTAATTGGTCAAAATAATGGTCTTACTTCTAGTTTATTAGTGTTGTAGGAACTCTGCTTACCATGACATATTGTAAAGCTGCCGTAGGATGTCATATTTGCTACGTTGTCATCATTATATTGTCTTTTCTTTCAGTGGAACGCGACATCTAACCCTTTTGTTAGTGTTGCCAATTGCTAATTTAATACATTGACAGGAGCTCATACATACCAGAGCTGCAAGGAAAGATACCTTCTTTTGCATCGAAAAGGTTTTACCTGAAGAAGTTTTTTACATGGTATTCATTTACCCCTGGGAGTCAAGTCCATTGTAGAAAAGTAATATGTCTTATCTCTACCACATCTGTAAGCACTGATAAGTCACATTCATATGATTGTGTATGAAAAGCCTATCTTTAAAAATATGGTTCCCAAACTTTCCCCCGCATTATCAGGTAAGCTACAAACAACGTTTCTTTGCCAGATTTTTGAATGAGCTATGGGTATACTAAATCATACTTGGGATTTCAGAGGGAATTGAAAGCTTGATCAACTATCCCATATAACAACTGGAAGAAACATGAGCTAACAGAAATATTCACCTTTGAGCAGAAGCAACTTGGCCGAAGAAATTACGGAATAAGAGATATGGGATTTGTCAACCTTTACTTCATGGCAGAATTTTTCCAAAAATATAGCTTCACATTCTGCTCTAACGAAGCCCTAAGTAAACTCCTGCTTAGACTCAAAAGCAAAATAGAGAAGAAACACCAAAACAGTATTAATTGACATTTAGCATCTGTAAGTGTGGAAATAAGACAATCGGACGTGTTTAAGCACCTCTTCAAAGAACATGTCTGTGCTGTTAAAAACGGAGTCTTGTACAAAAGGATTTGGTTTCACCAAATCTTTTGATTGACTTAAGTGTCACAAAAACTTGTACTTTTGCAAAGTCTTCTACTTAAACAAAACTTTCCATTAATTGGTCAATTTTAAGAGAATCATTCTACGAAGTATAGCCCAAGGTAAATCACTAATTTTCATGACACCATAGAGCATTTAATATGGCCCTTACTACTTGTTATGATATTCTAATTCACATTCTTTAATTCAATATTAAAAATAGCGTCGTCTTATGTATACATTTCCTCATTAAATAGCAAAACAAAAACACGTTGTAGGTAAAAAGTCAATAGGGGACTTTTAAACACCTTTATTTTTAGCAAACAGTTCCACTGAAATGCGGGAAAGAAAATATTAGAGCTTTTCGATATGTGAATCGGAATCAGTTTACTTAGCCGGAGTTGGTCATATCCCGTCCAGAGGGAACACCTTACGTTAAAAAGGATGAGTAAGCAAGTAACCAGTATTTATCACACGTTCTTAAGGTGACAGCAGAATACACTGTACTAGCCATGGATATATTGAGACAACTGTCACAAGGGGGCTACTCACTGTACGTTTATCAGCTCGAGGCACTGGAGTTCCAGAGTGTTGATATGTGAAACCGCATGTTAAAAGTATGTGGTCGAACAATTTTCATTTAGCAAAATGTGGGGACAGTTACTGTAAAATTTGCTGGGACACCTTTCATTTACTTGTGCAGCTAATTTATCTCGTGTGTGACAGTGTTATGGTAATCATGTAAGGATTTTCTTTTCGCCGATTAATATTCCTGTTTTACCCACACTTGACACTTAAGTCTTTAGATCTTTGATGTTTTGACCAGTTCGTTAGAACGTTCTCATTTTTGAGGAAGCTTTTTGGAGTTCTTTACCAAGTGTTCTGATGAGGACAATTTTGTATTTTCTTGTAGCTTTGCACCCTTAGCTATGGCAAAGTAAAACTGGTGCTGAAATTTAATCGATATTATGTTGAAAGTGCTTTTCCGGTAAGTGTTTGTACGTATTAGGTGTGAGGTGTATAGTATGTATCATAGCCTCCTTCTACAGCATTTAAATGCAGACAAGCTAATGTTTTGTAGGCCCCGTACATTTATTAATGAGTACCTATTGCAATTATTTTTAATTGAGCGAAATCTAAAAATTTTGCCGGTAGCATTCCATGCGATTTGCTAGTTATGTACAATTTCAAATAGATTAGTCATCCGTCAATTTTCTACTAAGGACAGGAGTGTTTAGATTTAATTTTGTGCAATTTTTAGCCCTATATTAGTTTTTTACTCTTATATATCAAAGGCAACAGAGAAAATTTCTCTCCGTCATGCCGTAATAAGCCAGCTCTACCGAGTTACATAGCCGTTATAAGAAGAAGTGATGGTAATGAAAGTGAAGGACTTGGTTTTAGAACAGCATTTGTTAAATGAGCGTACTTAAAAGGAGGAAGTCTCCTGTATAAATTTAGTAGGTTATCAATTATGCGAATGGTATACGGAGGTTGCCAGAAATTTTTGTCTTCTGGATACAGATACTAGGAGTGGCTGCGTGATTATAGGTAACAATGACAGTGTCAGAAAAGAACTGTTTCCCTGAATGCCTCTGTATCCGTGAAAGAATAAGGCGTAAGGCGTCCCCAGCGCAGGGCTTCATTAAGACATCGATACTTGGTGAAGAGCTGTGAGGCGAACATGTCATATTTTGCCCATACCGATTCAATAATAAAAGGATCCCTATAAGGTAGCTCTCGTAAATGACAATGACATACCATTAATTTCATGCTCCTTTTTTTGGTTGGTAATAAACATATACTTTACACATATTGGACATCTCGCACATTTTTTACCGACAAATGGTTAAATTGCCGAACTCATTCTATTTCAAAAACACTATAAACAATTATGTAATGGCATATTGGGAAGTTATATAACATACCGTTCATACAAGTCATATATATATATATGTATATGTACATAAACAAGTAATGGCATATATTGCCTAGCAATACAATAGTTTATATTATTTCTGTTGGGTGTTTTGAAATCATAGGATTTTGAAGAACTTTTTAGAAGTTTTTTAGGGATTTTTAAAGGATGAAATGAAATAACCCCTTTAATAAATGCGATGCTAGTTCATAGAAAGCTCCTATTAAGAAAAGGGCACATTAGCCGACTTAAACTATAATTTAACGTAGGTATTTCTCGCAAGAGTGAAGATTTTTTAACAGTGCGCAATACATAATATGCTTATTTCCATTAAAGACCTGGCTAACTTCAATATGGCAATACAGTCCTATTAAGTCCTGTAGCAAATCAAGGAGCACACTTGATGAATTTTAGAATAGGTTTGGATGCGAGGTCTACATCTACCACGAAAGCAGACTGTGAGCTCTAATTATCAAATACTCTACATCAAATCAGTTGTGGCATTCAGCTGTCCTTCTTAGTGAGTAAACATGGCATGGAATATTTAGTATACTTGACTGGTATATTTAACAAATGAGATCTAATATGTGATGCATAGTCCTCTATTTTAAATCAAGTTGCTGAAAATAACTGCGAGATCAGTGTAGCTTGCGTATTTTGTATCTGTTTGTTCTTACTAATTCTTAAGGATGTTTTGCAACAGTTGCTGAAAGACCACACGATACAAAAATGCAGGTAAGCAAACACTGACTTTTCCCCCTTTTATGCATTGATAGAATTTTTTAATGATATGTATTTATGTGCAGTATCCTGCAGTATAGATTGACTTGAAAATAATGGTGATCTTTGGTGTGTTGCTGTGCGGTCTTTGAAGTATTATTTTGTCACTTCATAATTGGTGTTGGTAACAGAATTAATGTGCTTGTAGTAATGGTGCCGACTACGCTTAAATATGATAGTAAGGCATCAAAAGATTCCGGACTAATAACATAGCAACTGTTAATAGAAAGAGGGGCGTTGGATTTGATATAAGGGAAAAGTGTCTCGCATAAGTGATTCGAAATGCTTGGATTTTATTCAACGATTTGTATTGGATGCTTATTTTTCACATTTAACGGATAAGATATTTGAACAGTGGGAAATTGTTTTAATTTATTGCAATTAGGGAAACGTAATGTTTTCTCATTGTCTTCATAGAAAGCGATTTCAGGATGGAGATGGGGATGGAGAATTGGTTACCTCAAAATTTACAAGCAAGAGTGCACTAAAGGTAATTAAAAAAGAGAAAGAAAGAGAGCATTATGCTACAGCTATTTTACTTTTGGTCCTTGCACAATCCAGTTTACCACAGTAAGTGATGACTTGATCGTCCATTACGATTTTCTTAATCTATAGTGCGGCAAAACATTGTAAAACTACGGCAATTCAGATTTTTAACCAGCTTGTTGTCATTGAATTAACCAGCAATCAGTTCTAATTTGCTACGCACGGTAGTCACAGTTTCTGTAATTGTTTTTCCAACATAGAACAAAATCTGTAACACCAGCGTAGAGAAATCTATCATCCAATTTTAGATTTGTCACGATGACACTTTTTAGTAATAAAATTTTAATGGATGTCATTCGATAGGACCGGAAGGACTGATGTTAGCCAACAATTATCGATGCGAGGTTTTTCACAGACACAGAAATTTTTTCTTTGACAGGCACAGAAATTTAGCAACATTTTCGACGGAAGGAAAATTGACCTATTCAGACGATGGTTTTTCAGCTTAAAATGGCAGCTGTTTCATCTCTCCATATCCAATCATACATGATGGGATGTCAACTTAGACAGGGAATTTTTTCTTCTCATCTTTTTAGATTCGCCCATACTTTATTTCTATTGTTGATCTGAAATGGAAGCGGCTAGTTTCTTGAATCACAGCCCCTTTCATATTCTTATGGTCATGATGTCTCCAACATTATTGGTTAATGAAGGTGTAAACTGTTGTACTGCTTTGTTAACATTGGCAACAAATTTCAAAACCGTTCGAATTTTCTTTTAAATCGGTTAACTGGTTATCGTTTGTTTAAAAGAATATACCGTTTTGTTTTTATGTATTCTTTGTTGGAACGCACCTATTATTTTTTTCTCAGAATTCTTTTAGATGATTTCTTTTTCAAAATAGTTTTGTTATGTGTGGCCTTACTATGTCTGATTAAGCGCATGCCCGAGCTTCTGTGTTTCTGGCAATCCGTGGACTACTCGCTCACTTTTTCAGTTTGGCGCTCATTTTTCAACAGAAAACCACTTTCCTTTATCGTTTGTAGTATTTTATTTGTAAGCCTATGACAATCGCGAGCTCAAATCCTCCGCATTGTTATAGGAGAGTGCTTGTTATCACAGTTTTTAATAATATAAAACTAGGCCATCCACTCTTTATTTTGCCCTCGTTTGTTGTTTTTGCCCATGGTTTATTTTGAAGATCTTTTATAATTTGTTCTTGGCGTACTACATGATTTTTTTGTTAATCACTTAGGAACTTTACATAAACAATAGCTTTTAATGCGTTTTGCACTGGTCATCTTGCGCTTGTATCAAGCAATGCTTTTGTATCCTTGTTAAACGAAGGGGGATCGTCAATTATCTATTTAAACTTTTGGCTCCGATTAAATTCTTTATTTTTCTTCATTCTACCAAGACATAAATTGTAGATTATGCAGTTACGGCAGGTAGTGAATGCTCCGGTAGCTAATTCGTACAGATTGATGCCTGTTTGCGTTTTAAGATTGAAAATGGCACAATTAGATCATAAAACCTTCAAAATATCAGCATTTGACATCAGAGTGATCACGGAAGAAGATGAAAAAGAACTGATTGTGAATAATCAATATCGACATTTGCCGCTTGTAAGACGTTAAGATGAACCAAGATGTGGGTATTGGAGAGCGGCGACATAAATTGCTAATTTTTTTACTTGAACAACGTTACTACGGTAATGGCTTTGTTATCAACGGTGGAAAAAGAGCATTGACAGCTGTTGAAACATTTCTGACAGAGTTGAAGTGTCACAGCTAGATGCAAGCAAGAAGAAATTGGAAAGTGAAACAACTAAAGGGATCAACCCAAAATGCAACAAAAGGAGTCATTCAGCTGTAAACTTGTTACATCAAATAGGACTAAACTGAAGAACCTTGGAAGAAAGTAAAAACTGGATTACCATGAGTGAGAAAGAGTTTATCCACAATATGAAGTATCTGCTACTTGTATTGCTATGTGATTAAATCGCTTACATTAAATAAAATGGGATCCAAGTTTTATGTGTTTGGTTTTAGTATGTAAATATGATCTTTTGGTGACTAATTTATTCCTGAAGATTTATATTGTTTAATTCAATATTTTTAACCTAATTTTGACGCAATTTACGTACCAGCTTACGAAAGCGACAAAAGATGCAAATGAAGAAGACCAGAAAAAAGACAATTCGGAAGAGGTAAGATTTGTTTTGGTTTCTGTTGTTTGTTTCATACAGTAGTGACCCTTGAGGCGTTAAAAGTTACCATAGGGTGTTGGCACGCCATAGAATACGTGGCATACGCCTACAGAATTATTGATTATATTATCGTCATGGTCACCTGACTACAGTACAGCCCAAGTTAATATTGTGGAAGCACACAAGAAACTCTCCCTTGAGATTCGCTTTAATACATTTCACCATTTCTTATTCGCTTCACATGTAACTTATTTGGTATGTTATACTTGGTGTAAAATTTTCATTTTCTGATCTCCGATTGTTTTCACTAAAGTAACTGCTTGCATATATGGATGGAGTATTTGAATTTACAATAAAAACGTCATAAATATATAGGGGAATTGTAGATTAGAGAGTATTATAGTGAATACTGATTGTTGAAGCAGGGCCCCGAGGTGAGCAGACAGCGACTCAATATATCGCATTTGCTATTATATTCCTGATTTCGAGTTCATTTTATTGTAAATGGAATTTTTTGGTTTAGTTCTTTAGTTAGGTATATTTTAGAATTTTATTGTTTTTTCTCGCTGAAAATATGACCCTTCCTTGTGTATGTAATAAAATTTCAATTTGATAAAGTCAACTTTATTACAATGCAAATGATGAGTCTGTAGCACTCAGCATCCCATTGTATGATGGAAGGAAATAATTGTTTACAGCTTTTCCCACAAAGAAATAAATGGAAAATGTATGCTGCACCTAAGTGGCTTTGAACCAGTGCCTATGGCGTTTTCAGGCAGATCTTCTGCCAATTGATTAATCAGCCACTCGTGTCACCAAAGCATTTTTCCAGCCACACCTTCCACTTTGAATTATATTCTCACAATACGTTTTTCCGTAGCCAACGACTACAGAACAAATCCCCACAGACATTTCAGATTATTTGGAAAAAATTGTGCAAGACGAGGACGCAGAAGAAGAGGTAAGGCTTTAAGCTCTAATTTCGGAGAAAAACATGGATGGATACGAAAGTAGTAACTGAAATGGCTTTCAAACCCCGTTGAGAAACTTATGTCTGGTTTGTTTATAAATCTAAGTCAAATGCCTAAGTCCAAGACATCTTAGTAATATTGGTGCAGATCTAACTCCACATTCTCTTTGTTACCTCAACTGAATAGAATGTTGTTAAATGTACCAGTCACATAACCGAGAACATCACCCCAAGATATTTCATTTATGTAATTTTTCCTCTATATTTTAACGATACTCTTTTATGGTAATACACTTTTTTGATTTTATCGGAAACTATGAAAGGCCTAACATGAATTTTGGTTTTGTTTTGTAGACAAAAAATTGTGGCCATAAAAAGAATGCTTTTTTTAAATGATATATTTAAAGTAAAATAAATTTGAAGTTTTAATTTGCAGGAGAACAAATGTTTAGTGGGGGATTCCTTTTGCACTGCACATTTGGGGGCTGTGTTTCCTTGCGAAGAGCTATGGCCGCAGAATAGCAACAGCGTTTTGAATTGGACACAAACGTTATGAATGATGGAATGATAGAATGATAGAATGATACAGATGTTTTCGTTGCGTTCTTGCTATGCATCAAGCCTTTTTAACCTAGTGCAAATTTTTTTCCATCTAAGCCACATGGCGGGATGTCATCCTTGGTGTATATATCAGTACGTTTTTACTACCTTCGATAACAAATAGCTTTAACTTCCAGATTCTAGAGTTGAGTATATAATAACTTATTAACATTTTGAAACTATTAACAGGCTCAAACAGTTTCCTTTGAAGTAGACCAAGAAATGATTGAAGTTTTGCAAAAGAGGTATAGTAGACATTTTATTTTTTTTCTTTTGAAGTAACACTTCGTGCTACAAAACTTGTATATGGAAATTGATTTTGCTTTCTTTTTTGTCGATAGCTTTTTCGTTGGCATTCGACTGGACCAAGACTCCAGAAACCACAAATCAAGTATATTTCACCTTAATGTGAAAAAAACAAAAACAAAGAAAATGTTCACCCCATCGGAAGGGTATTTTGCTGCATTGTTAATTGTGATTCCGTTATAATGAAGCCCTGAACCGCAAATGCGGTGAAAAAGTCGAGATCAAATAATTTTGAAATAATTGACACAGCTAGGTGTGCCTTTTACTTAGACGCATTAAAGGCAGTTTGTGTATGGTTTTCAGTTGTTACCCTTACTCAGTCACAACATGTGACAAGTTACCTCGACCTTCACTTTGTCTTTCGGATTGATAAAATTCTATTGATACTTGTGTATTCTTAAACTGGCGTCCTTTTTCAGTCAGTTGCCAGTGAAAAAGCTTTCGACCAGAATAAGGATAATTTTTGTTTGAACATTTAATTCCATTTTCATAGGACAAAAATACTAAGCGGCCACATATGGAATACAACGATGAGTGTTTTGTAATTCAAGAGAATTAGACAAAGGATATTTTAATCAACTATAACGTTTACTAGTTGATGTTTAGCCAAAACCATTTGTACTCAATATTACGAAGGGGTTCAAATTAAACACATTCTTTCGATGACAAATTTCGTGAAAGTACAAGCAAAGGCCAAAAGAGTAGTTTGCTTCACATATTATAAGATAAGAAAGTATTATGTTCAAGTAAGTTAAGAAAGAATTTTCAAGGTGAATAGTGATTCGTTGGAGTTTTTTGGGGTGAAATGATTTGTAAGATGTTAAAATTTTATGACAGCTGGCTCCATTTGTGCCATAGCAAGATAGGTACAGAACCCTACCTCCTACTGGATTCCGAACAAATGTGTGGGAATAAAGGTGCATGTGTAGCCTTGACAAAGCCTGTCCTTTAAACAAAAAAAATTGGATTTGAAAGGGGAGTGGGATGTCGTGACGTCTGACCTGAGCTGGAAACCTTAATTGCTCACCGAATATTACGGGGTGACTGGGTTATTGATTGGGACCAAATCTAGGATGTTAAAGGACAGAAGAGTTTTTCGAGCTTACGCCCATTGAAAACTCGCATTTGATGTCGTAGAGCTTTAGCAAAAACTGGAATTTTGCACTGGTTATTTTGTACTGGATATTTTGTACTGAACATGGTAAGTATACAATCAAATTTGCCCCCTGAAATTGGAGCGAGTTTACAATTATTGCAAGAGTAAATCTTCCAGTCGTCAAGGACATCCGGCAAAAAGCAAGTTTCCTGGTATCATATTTTGTTCAGTTTATTTTCTAAATTGAAAGGATATTAAGTATAATTTTTTAATTAAAATGTTTGGTATTGGAAGGACCTGTGGAAAATAAAGAAGTTTAGGTATTGGGAGATAAATAAAAACTCACCAAATAAAACCCCTAAGCCATAGACCACAATCAGTTTTCCATCCATTTATGATATAACGTTTTAACCTTAAATCTCTTGGTTACATATTGTGATTATTATTGTTATTTTTGTTACTATGATTATTCTATTGATATTTTATTGATTTATTTTAGATGTATTCAAATGGATTTTCCTTTACTTGCCGAATACGACTTTAAGAATGACACAGTCAACGCTGATATAAAGTGAGTTTTTAGACGCTTTTAGTAAACGTATTAGCTCGTACTATGGTTCTTCTCTGTCATTTTACTGCAAATGACGGCCTGTGGCATTGAGGGTAACAGTGAAGTTTCTCCACTGGCCTCTGTTGCTAGCGGACTTCTTTTATTCCCTGAAATGGCCATGGTATTTCCGCTTCAACGCTCTGCTTCATACCAACTTCTTCGATCTGCCGTGTATCTTCAAGGCATGCCCAATTCATTTCCATCTCCTTCTAGTTATCAGAATAACCACACTCTTTATTTCCGTTATGTAGATGGAGGTTGTAGTTGGAGATTTTGTTAGGCAAGAAGTTGCGTAGAATTCTCCACAGGCAAAATTGTGTGGCATTGACGTGCCAGTAGGATCCTGACGGTTTGCCTATTCTTAGTCATAGAAGTCCCAAGCTGAAAATCAGGAATCCCACCAACAGAAGCTTTAGTGTTTGTCTTCGTTGCTATTTTCCGTAACAAAATAATGTTATACGAGATTGGGTTGTTAGCCCAATGCTTAAATTCAATTATTTTATTTTCAGTATATTTCTGTTACTTAAACCGTACCTGTTACCCTGGAGAAGTGGATCGAAAAACAGCAACGATATTATTTTATAAAAGAATCCGACTTTTATTTCTTCTTCTTGCAGTCTTGTTCCATCGCTAGGACGGGTCGGTTGCTCGACACAGTCTGCGCCACTTTCCGCGCTCCTTGTAGTACTCCGGATCCGCTCCAACTTGCCTTATGCCCTCCCTTATAACATCTCTCCATCTCAGCTTCTGCCTGCCTCTGCTCCTTTCCCCCAGAACTGTCGCCTGTCACGCTTGTTTTATCGGCTTCTCCTGGTTCCTCCTCATTACATGCCCACACCACTTTAACCTTGCTTCTGTGGTCTTGCTGGATATGTTCGGCACACCGACAAACCTTCGAATGTCTTCGTTGGTCCGGTGTTCCAGAAGTGATAGACCACATATCTACCTCAGCGTTTTCATCTCTGTCACTTCAAGGGCCCTTTTCTCTGCCTTTCTTAACGCCGCTGTCTCCAATCCATACAGTAGCACAGGTCGTATGACTGTTGAATAGGTCTTGATCTTCAGCTTCAGAGGCATCTTTCTTTCACAAACCACCCCGCTAACGTCTCTCCACTTTCTCCATGCTCTGCTAATCCTGGCGTCTATTTCTTCCCGTTATCCACCCTGCTCGAATAGAACTGAGCCGAGGTAGCAAAATTTTTCCACTTGGCTGATTTCCACATTCTTGGTGTCCCTAATGCTCACGACTTTAATTTGGGATTGTGAAAAGAAAGCTTTAGAAGATCTTAAATTTCTCGCAAAAGAAAAATATTGTGAAGCGTGAGAATATTATTTCTTAACAGGATATATATTTTTTCAGTACTAATATTAGTTTCGTAAAACTCGACAAGGCACTTGTGATTTAATTATGATTTCTCTGTTTCTCAATTTGAAGTTTTTCCGCTATGTGTTGTTAGAAGAAAACTTTTTTTCAGCTTCATTCGATTATTCTCTTATAATTGGCAAAAAATTTTCTTGGAACCAAAGTAGTTTTGTTGGACATTATTCGTATTTTTGTAGGGATGGGCAAGCATTAAATACCTGGTAGAAACTTTATTTTATAGACAGTTATCCTAAAACTATATTGTTTTATTGAATGTGATGAAAGCCTCTTTTTTATGTGAAGTGAAACAGTTGGGGTCAATAAGGGTGTGATTGAAAATGGCACCAAAAACAAACCACAAAAAAACTTTTTAATACTGAAAAATGGTAGAAACATATCTGTGTATGTATGTATGTATGTATGTATTTATATATGCATGTATGTATGTATGTATGTATGTATGTATGTATGTGTGAATATATATATATATATATATCTCCCTTTCCCTCTCTCTCTCTCTCTCTCTCTCTCTCTCTATATATATATATATATATATATATATATATATTTGGGGACATTACAATGTTTTTAGAAGTAAAAATTTTATTGTTTAAGAATTGGTAGTCGATATCTCTTGGCACTTATCAAATAAAAATTTTAATTAACAAAAAGTAAACCAATTTTTGGTTAGCATTGTCAGCTTACAATAGCCTTTAAGGAGAAGCTTCAACTTTTAGGGAAACCAAGGAGAAAAAATTTTCACATTTTTAGGACTGCCGGAAAACAACCCACAAATGAAATATGTTTTCCTTCTTTTATTGANGTGTATATATATATATATATATATCTCTCTCTCTCTCTCTCTCTCTCTCTCTCTATATATATATATATATATATATATATATATATCTCTCTCTCTCTCTCTCTCTCTCTCTCTCTCTCTCTCTCTCTCTCTCTCTCTATATATATATATATATATATATATATATATATATATATATATATTTGGGGACATTACAATGTTTTTAGAAGTAAAAATCTTATTGTTTAAGAATTGGTAGTCGATATCTCTTGGCACTTATCAAATAAAAATTTTAATTAACAAAAAGTAAACCAATTTTTGGTTAGCATTGTCAGCTTACAATAGCCTTTAAGGAGAAGCTTCAACTTTTAGGGAAACCAAGGAGAAAAAATTTTCACATTTTTAGGACTGCCGGAAAACAACCCACAAATGAAATATGTTTTCCTTCTTTTATTGAAGTTTTAAAGCAGCAGTTTGTTGTGAATGTCTTCTTTCAGATGAGTATTATTTCCAACTGCTTATTTATTCGACAATAGACTAAAAAAGTTGCTGGAAGTTTTCAAATGGCATTGATTAAACTCAAAGAAATAAATTTATAAATCGAAATTTGGTGGTAATGATCTATGTAAGTCTTCTACAAAAGGTTTTGACTGAGACTGATTTCTGCCCAAATGCCATGGTACTTACCTAAAAACTATATTTTTGAAACCGGAATTTGTTAATAATTTGATGGATTCGCTGTTGGAGTTAACACCGACATGTCCCTCCGCCTACCGAGGTGCGCGCGCATCGCTACACCATTTCGAGACAAACAAACATGGCTTCCTGGAGTTTAGCCTCTCTTCCAGACGACATTTCGGAAACGTATTTGCCGTACAAACCGACTCTGAGGCAGTGTCAGAGAGCGGATTTATATAGCCGAGAACAGTATCTTTATGCTGTGAGGATTCAGAACAACACTGGAGCCATTTTTTATGTGAGTGCGACCTGTTTTCGGAGGAACCGGAACCGCATCGTATGCATCTCACTATCGACGCAGAGTCGAAGACGGTCTGAACTTCATCTCTTGCAGTCTCAAATTAGACTACCAGTGCCTAATCGAAAATTTTGAGAAAAATTTTTCATACTTGCCGATCCTGGCATAGTCATCGTTTTGGTCGGATTAGTTGACCAACTTCATATTCAATTTTGAACAAGATATTTACACCGATTATAAAGGAATAAACGTTCTTTCATTTGATATATAATTTATTGGGGGAAAAAAACCCTTTTATAGGACAGAACTAGGAAGGTAAACGGACTGATGCTGGTGACTGATTTGTTGTGATCGGACTGCGTGTCTCGAAAAATGGCGGCTGGCTAGACCGGAGGAAGGCGTGTCTGAATAACGCGCGCTGATTGGCTGCGCTGTCAAGGGTTAATTGTCTTGATAAATTGTCTCCCATAAAATTTCATGTAGGAAAATGTGCGTAACAGGAACAACACCAATGGTTTCACTGAAATTTTTTTACTTACTTTTGATTGCAAGTTGGAAATATTTTTGATGGTATTTTAATTGAATTGTAAAATACTTTTGAACATTTTTAACAAAGAAATAGAATTTTCAAAACTTTCTGGATTTTGATATGTGGCTTGCCTGTCATTTATATTAGCTATTGATGCCTTCTTGTTATACATGCCCACCACTCTCTTACAATGGAGCGAGGGATAGCTACCTGATAAAAGTAGAATGAAGCTTGCTCATGCCTATATTAAAATAATGGCCCTTGAATGGCACCAATTTGAATATTTAATAGTAGATCAAAGGTCTAGATCAAAGGTATTGACTAAAATCGCTAAACAGGTTTACAAGACCCTCAGCAGAAAATATTGATTAGATTTGGATTATTGCCTTTACTATTACAGCATTGACTTGAAGCCTACTACAGTGTTGAGACCTTACCAGGTGAGTAAAGCTCATTGTGCTAAATGATGTTTAGTTTTGCTGTATCAAATTTCAATGAATAACAGTCTGGTTTTCACTGAATGCTGATACTGTTTTCTTGGTGCCTTTGAAATACTGTTGTCCCCTTACTTTTACTGGTTCTTAGATCTTAGAACAGCTGTTCTTAGAACAGCATTAAATTGACACAATATCCTGGTTAGGATGTGTCAGTTGAAGTGAGGTTTTGGAAGAGTATATTCAGCGTTGTGATTTTATATAAATCTTAAATGTCCTCATTTTTTCTATATCCATGTTCTTATTTGCAAAAGGGTTTAGTAATTAGTAATGATGTGGTCACAACTGACGTAAAGGGCTATACCTTTGGTTTTTGCCCTATTGGAGACCATCAGCTTTGTAGAAAATACGAAACGATTTGTGCTAACTTGCGAATGATCCTGATTTGATCCTTATCCTTAACTTGCGAATGATTTTCAAATTTGGCGTAACAGCCTACACTCTATGCTGTTTGTTTTCGTCATTTGGCGGCTATGCATTTCTGTTATTTATCCTGCATCCATTTTCCTGTCTAACATCTTGACATAGAATTATTTAGAATAGCATTTTAACACGTTTCCACACCGAGGGTCTGATGTTACACAGGTAACAATGACAATGCTGAATGAGATAATAGGTTTAAATGTTAATTCGTGTATACTTCTCTTCTGGTATCAGGAAAAATGTCTACGGAAAATGTTTGGCAACGGCAGAGCAAGATCCGGCGTTGTTGTTCTCCCATGCGGTAAGGCTGACACGTCAGTTGTTTTGGTATAAAGTTTATTTTTTCCCAAATGTTTGATCCATTGAAGGAGTACTTGTTAATACCTGTTAATGAGAAAGGTTACTTATAACTATAATCCATTTAGTTCAACAGTCTTTGTAAGGTAGCATGAGCTCGAAGACGAAGTGTTTTACATTGCCTGATACAGAGATCATGGGCCACCACGATCACTCTCAGCACCATAATCATCACCGCTATCATTATCACTACCATCATCACAATTATCATCACCACCATCATCACCATTATCACCACCATCACCGTCACCACCATCATAACCATCCTCTTTGTCATTGTCATCAATAACTGCATCATCGTCATATTCTCTCCCTATACGCCTTTTCACACTGAGCAAGGCCGGTGCCTGTGGATATCAAACTGAAGTGCCTCAGAGAGCATTTAAGATAACACTTGTCTTCACAAATATTGCATTTGTGTGTTCATGTGTATTGGTAGTTAGGGCCAGAAGAAGCATCTACAGAAATATAGTTTGAAGGATTTTAAACTTTCCTTCGATAGCTGTATCCCCATATTGCCAAATGATGGACACTATCACAGATAAAACCTCGACCTGTTTGATGTGACGGCAGTTTTTGATTGGCGTATCCACGGGTGTACTTATGGGTGAGCATATGAACGGGTGTCATGTTTGTAGGAGAAAGGAAAGAAAAAGACAATGTATCTTTAACTTTGCGGCTACGTTGTTTTGTCAATTGAAGAAATAAAAATGTAAAACAGTGGTAGCAGAATAGTAGGCCATTTCTTTGCCATAAGTTTAATCGCCGCGGTCGTTATCGTATTCACTACTGAGCAAGCTAAACTCGTCCTCGGGCTTTGGCAGTCTGTAATCATCCAGTCCAGGATTGGTAACAGGACAAAAGTTTTGAAAATATAGCTTTTCTATTTTAGTTGAATTACTTGAGATAATATAAATGGAATTATTTTCAGTGGAGTGGGGAGCGTAAATAATGTATTTGGATTCAGAATTCGTGACTTTGAGTTTAGTTTTAGGTAAGGCAAGTTATTTGAGAAATAGTTTAGAAAGAATAAATTTTGGCAAAGTTCTTCACATCACCGTTAAAAAGCAACAAGTACCTTGATTTGTTGCACACAGAAAATGTGTGAAGTAATGCTGTTGGTATTTAGTTGCGCAATGATTTGACTTGGCGGTACTCATATGTTGAAAAGTTAAAAACTTATCATCAAATGTCGATATTCTCTTATTTTATAGGTGCTGGGAAAACGTTGGTAGGTGTAACAGCGGCATGTACCGTGAGGAAAAAATGCTTGGTATTGTGCACGTCTGGTTAGTGTACTGCTTTGTAATCGTAGTTACGGGTTTTAGCACATGTGCTGTGTATTCGAAGGGATTTTGAAATTGACTTTGCTTTTTAATGTATAGAGCATGCTCAGACACCGCGTTCTCCTTTCTCGTCCACCTTGGCTTGTATAGATCTCGATTTGCTAATTAATTCAGCTGTTCTCGCCTACCTGCCTGTCCCTTTGTTGATCGATAAATCTACCATATATCTGAATAGTCAACATCGATTTGATACCTTAAGTTAAATCTCGCATATTTTGAATATATGAGTAGTGTTTGGTTAAGTGTAAGGAGAAAGGATGTGCACTCTAACTGGAAGAGGTGAAAACTGTAACCCCAGACTGTAATTGCCATAACAACTCATACTTCATGGTTTCAATAGTGCAATTGAGTTCTCGATACCCAGTTGTTTTATGCCAACATCAACTTATATTTTGTTTTTTGACTACTTATTATTTCATTACTTGAGTTTCTTTTGGCCACCATTTTGCCATTGTGGTGGTCAGGTTCTGTACAAGAAACTCAACGAGGGGTATTTTTTCCCTGTGGGTTGCCCATATCTATTAATTATGCATATAACTAGGTACGCGCTCTCTGTGAAAATTAGTTACGTCTTGCAAGGTAATGCTTTTGTTTTCGGCTAACTTAATATGCTGACATGCCTTTTAGGTGTCTCGGTTGAACAATGGAGAGCGCAGTTCAAGCTATGGTCGACGATTAACGATAAATTTGTTTGCCGATTTACATCAGATGCAAAGGATAAACCAGTTGGTAAGAGTCAATTGATTAATTTGATATTGGATTTGGATACGGGTGTGAATTGGGATGCCAGAATTAAAGTAGTGTATTACCCATTTTCTCGTCGTTAAAATACCGTTGTACAGGTATGTTGCAGTTTTCATTCGAACCCTGTAGAAAATAAACTGTGCAAATCTACTCGTCTTATCACACAACCCACGGAATGAATACGTTAACTCCAATATTTATTCGAGTTAGCACCATGACTTGTATTTAGCGCAATACCAGTTCGAAGGAACCATACCATTGAAATTCACAAAATACAATTACTGGAAAATCTTCAAAGCAAAATAGTGCTTTGGATAAAGTAGTAGTCTGTGCGGGATTTGGTTGTCAGGAAGGTAGTTACCTGAGGAAGGGGGGAGGGACCAGTTTGAATTATTAGGGTATACTTAGACTCAAATGATATCAGACATCCCTTTTTTCACTGCAACGGCAAAATAGGTTGGTTTATTGCCTTTTTTCCTAATGAAAACAATTGAATTTGTAGAACTGGCCCTTAAGGAATCCACTGTAGGCATTTACTCAATTTTCTTGAATATCAGGTAAGATCTTTAATCTGATGTGGATCAAATGTTGTCTCATATGGTTATGGCATCCGTTTCTGAACTGGTTTACACAGGGTATGCTGATTTTTAGGTCATACTTTTCTGTTGTTTTAAAGTTGCATGTGGTTTATCTGGAATCAGCTTGGAAAACACGGAAATGTTCATCCCTACTGACAAGTCGTACAATAAACAGTTTTTGTGCAAGGTACTAGATTATTAACTTACACACTTTTTATATCTTAAAATTACCTTGCCAAGAGCTGAAACATGAGACGTTGAAAACCAGTCGCAAATTCAAGAACCTAGTACAGCTCTTAGGAATTAAAAAAGAGGGTATGATCAGATCTTGTAATCTCAAATTTGTAATCTCAAGTTTGTATTTATAAAGCATCTGCTTTAACTATAGATTTTTATCTGTCAAAGACATGGACAACGCATAAATATCATCCGAAATTATTAAAAAACTTTTTTTTAAAAGAAATGGTTCACAACAAGGCTACTGAGAAGCCACTAAGCTACATAACAAGGCTACTAAGCTACTGAGAAGCTAAGGGCTACAGGAAAAAGCGTATTGGTGAGACAAGTAGCTTTCGTATCAGACATAACTGCAAGACACCTATTACTAAAAACTTTGAAATTAATAAGATTATAGTTACCAGGAAATAAAGAAGAGGGAAAGGAATTCCAGAGAGTAGCACTGCGAGGAAAGAACGTTACGGATATGTATAGGAAAAATTCTTGCAGTTACGGACCTCGACAAACAATGTGTAAAATTTCATTGATGACCGAGTAACGCAATGGACAGTTTTAAGAGTTGTTACAACGAAAGAAACCAGTTGGCTGCACCGACAGTAAAAGTAGTAGTATAAAACGGAAAGAGGTTACATAGCCTGACTATGTGAAAGGTCTCAAGGATTTTAGAAAGCTCAGGACCAATCAGGTTGGAGGCTCAACGTTTGGTTTGGTCCAGAAGATTCATACAAGAAGTAGGAACACCTGAGAAGATGTGGTGACAAATTCCATAGATGGTCGGATTGAAGATTAATAGAGGTATAGAATACTTCTTCAAGAGAGATACTTTTGAATCTGATAGAAATAACCAGCCTTCTTGAAAGCTCTCCTGACAATAGCTTGGACATCGGATTTCCAAGGAAGACCCTGAGAAAACAGCCCAAGAAGCCAAGCACCAGAGTTTTCAGAGAGCTGAGTATCATTCATGGGAACTGACAGAAGAAACGGATTTCTGTGGCAGTTGATAGAAAGAGCGTTGGGCATGAAAGTATCCAAGCATTTTTTTTGCCCTCTCAGTGACATTGTGAAGATCATTCTCCAAAGATTCGCCATTTCATATTTTCCTATCCAGGAATAAAAGGTAGTAACATCGGCAAATCTACCTTTTGAAAGAATACGATCGGACAGATCATTAGTGAATAGTAAAAATAAGGCTGGAGCGAAGAAAAAATCCTGGGGAATAGCAGCATTCATGAAGTAACTACTTGAGGAGGTACCATTTAGTACAATCTTGATAGTACGACCACCTAGAAAAAAATTGTAGTACGGACAGTCTTTAACCCAACAAGCCATATACCTTAAGCTTTAGATAAAATTAGAGTGCTAAATATTTCCGAAAGCCTCGGAATTACCAAAATCCATAGCCCTTCTTTGCCAGAAATATTAAGGCCAGGGTGAGTAAGTTCAGTGATGACAGAAAAGAAGTGAGCAGTAGACTGTGATGAACGAAATCACAGTTGTGTTCAGAAAGAAGTCAAGATACTCGAGATATGTAACAAGGGAGATATTTTCAATAGACTCAGATTTTGCCCATAAAAGGTAAAAAACTAATTGCCAAACAGCATTAGGAAGATAGAAATGACCATGGAGGTTTAAGTCCCTACTAACGAAATTTGCTCACAGATGTTGCATAGGAGCTGAGTCATTTCTATCAAAGAAAGAGTTTAGTACTGAATAATTTTATGCAGATGGAGAACGGTAAAGAAAGAAGAAGTAGATATGGTTAGAAAGAAAAAGCTGAGACATATGTAAGGTTGATCTCAGTCCTCTTAATCAGCATATCGAGGTAGTGGTAAAGTGGGTTTAACGTAGACAGCAATTCCATGCATATGGTGTAGAGAGTGTTTACGGATAAAAGAGAGATAAGAATAGAGACGTCATCACTACAAATAAGAGGATCCAGATTACTTTTGGAGAGGGAAAATGTATCTGGATGCCCATCTTTAACATGATTCATCATTACTAAGGTTACGATAAACAACACGGATGTCAGTAAAGCAGATAGATAAAATTTAGAGTGAATTACAAGAGACTGGTTTTATTTTTCGAATGTTTACTGCGAATTGCTATAATGAGAATAAGTATGAGTAGATATCGGCAATGGGACTCACCAAACATCAAAGCTAAAGCCGCAAAATGTGCCACAATGAGTAGATTGTGAAGCCGGGAATGTCAGTATTTATCCTAAGATAAACACTTTTTTAAATGAAGCTAAAAAGGACCAATAGAAACTGGCAAGCAGGGGGATCTTTGTTGGTGTGACCAGCAGGATAGGGTACAATTTATCTCAGGTCATCATCTTTGGAAAACTTTACGCAGAATGGTAAGAGAAGGGACCCTGAATGTTGGATTACTGGCTATATTTGGAAAAAACTTATTGCATCGGCACTCAGAATATTAATGCAATGTAATAAAAGACGCATTGGTAGCTTCTGTTTTTTTCAAGGTCAATCAATGCAGGTTGCGATAAATTACACACAAGCTTTAGTTTTGACCCCTGCTCAGTGTAAGAGAATGAATTTTGTGACCTAGCGACCAATGAATTCAGTAATCTACAATGCAGAATAGCCTAATAGTTGTCGGACAAATTTTGTTAAAACAATTTTGTTAAGTGAAGAGTTCTTTGATGTTCATAACCATTTGCGCGTTTACGTAAAAAATTTTGATTTCACATATTTTTCTTTTGCAGATTGTAGTGTTGCCATAACAACATATTCCATGATAGCACACACAATGAAAAGGTCTTATGAGTCAGAACAGGTATAGCTGTTTGTTTATTACAGTTTTAATGTAGGTATTTGCTGTGGATTGTTTTCTGATGATTTTACATCGTGTTGTTGGATGTTATACTTGTCTTTAGATCAAAACAAGCGGAAAAAAGTTGTACCGAACTGGATTCGAATTAAGTATCCATGGCCTTCATGATGATCATTGGGTCAACCAACTGAGCTATTGACGCAATGATATCATCAAGTTCATTTTGAAACCTAACGTTTCACTTACACTAAGGCTTAACATTATTTTTTTTCCCTGTACAATTTCTAATTTGCTCCTTTTCATATATTTGCTTGTAATAAGTTAATTTATTAGACTAAATTGGAATAATTTAAAGAGCATGGTCTACCTGTATTAAGTACCATCAAGCCAAAACGTTTTCCGCCTCTGCTCCCGATGACCTTACTTTTGAATGTGATTAAAATTTCATTTGCCGTTGGATACGAATTTATCAGCTTACCTACATCACCATCCACAATAACCAATTGTTATCTTACCAGCGATATTTTTGAGGAGCTGTACTGTTTTTTAAATGCAATAATGGAAGAAATTATTCTCAAAGAAGGATTTGGCAGCTCAAACGGTAGTTTTTACGTTATTATTTGAGATATTCACCAAATATTAGATTAAGTTTTTTATTAAAGCTGGCAGGAATTTTCATCTTGTGACTGAAAAATTTATGAACACTTTTAACATCCTTTTAAGTAAGCTCCTTTTCCCCATCCCCAAATCGGATTACCACAGTTACCTTAGGAAACAAGGGCATGTTTTGTTAAAACGACTTTTTTGTAAGCTGTTTATGTCATTTTTGCCATTATTTACAGATAATGGAGTTTCTGAAAACCACAGAATGGGGATTAATGCTTTTGGATGGTGAGTAGATTATACCTTTGACAAAACAAACATTAACAAGGATGAGTTTTGGCTGTTTTTTAAGCAACTTACTTTGCTTCTACATTCCTTTTCCAAGAAAGGTAGCCAGGTAACCCAAGACTTTATTTTGTTCTGCATTATTGATTTTTTATGATGTGTCACAACCAAAAATAGTATTCGTCAGTTCAGTGCAGTTTTTCTTCCAGCTCCAAAGGGTGTTGTTGAACTGTGACGACGTCCCTCCTACTGTAGCTCCTGTCTTCTTCTTAGTGATAATTTCAATTGACTAGAGTTTTTTCTTTTCATCAACTAACTTACTGACTGTATTGTTTAAACTTGCTTTTATGCTGCTGAGACAACATTTCATCCGGATTGTCATAAGACATCCCATTTTTATTTACAGGAGACAGTCCTATCCTGACCGCAGTTTGAAGTGGGACCAAAAGTTGCTTATCACGTGTTATCCTGTAGAACCCCAGTTGTCTTTGTTGGAAAGATCTCGTGATACATTGAATATTTAACTCAGTGTGGATCGGCAATTGCTAGGGGAATACTCATCAGCTAGCTGTCTGTGTGTTTCTTTTCCTTAGAAGCTTGTAAAGGAACCATGTTTGACCGACTAAGCTTAGCCCGTCTCTGGACGGGCTAAAAGGTTAGAGCTCCTTTGCGTAGTATGGGTGTTTTGTCAGTTTGGTCAGAGGTTTTGTTATATTTCTGTCATTCTTTTATTAGAAGACCTTGGCTTGAGTATTCTTTTTTTCGTTGAGCTGGTGCACGTATTTGTTCTCTTAATGACTTTGATTGAATCGATAACCAGTTTTCTCCTGGTGATGAGGTTGAGTTTTCTACGTCCCCTTTTTTCTATGGATATTATTTTATTTCTTTATAAGTGCTGGGTGCGTCCCCGTTTTCCATAAGAAGAGGCAGACATTAGATAGCGCTGCTTTGCACGATTTTGTCGTTGATTTCTAAAAGTGGAGGAGGGATTCCTGTGCAAACAGTTCTTTCTTAGAGCAGCCAGGATGTGTTATATTCTGCCCCAGGAATTTTTTCCTTTCATTTTTTATCATTGCATTTTCCAACCGAATAATTACTTTTATCTTTTAAAAAGACAAATATGAATTAAGTACCTCTTCTTTTGTTATAACTTTTTTTTGTACTTGCACTTCTTACGTAAAAGTTCAATTTCTGACTTGTGCCTGGTAAAACAAGTAAATTATGAATTTATTGCTTTTTTGCTAATTTTATTGGGTTTTTTCTTTATTGCTGAATTGTAATGCAAGTTTTCTTTATAATAATTACAGAGGTGCACACGATACCTGCAAAGCAATTTAGGAGGGTTCTCACAAGTAAGGATTTTCCCAATATTACAGCTAGCTGTATAACTTAGTGACGTTCGTCTTTTAGTGTTTGTTATATTAAGTTATCAGCCTCCAATAAGGCACATGATTGTTGTTGTTCTATTTTTTCCGAAAGAAGTGCTAAAATATGTATGTTACTCATAAGTCAAACTAGAGAGAAGCCAAACTATTTTTTTCCCAATGTTTCATAAAGGGAGCCATTTCTCACAATAATCAGGCATAAGAATCAGTGATCTTACGCAAGTTGCGGGAGAAAATATCCGAAGTTGGACTAATAGCTTACTTGGCAGCAAAGTGTTTTAAGGCATACCATATTTTTAAGACTATTTTAGAGACGCAGAAATATGGGGTTCTGTAAACTTGTACAAATTATGGTCATTGAAAGTGTAAACCTTATGCTATAGTTGTAACATGCGCTGAAAGTCATTTCTGGTTTTATGATAGTCTTGCTTCTCACTTTCCTCTCTTGCAGTGAAAAACAGGATTTAGGTGGAACATACAGGAGATACCAGCGCATAACAATTTTGGAAACTTAGATTTCTTGTCACAATGCCTTCTTGTTGAATAATTATTGGGTTCCTTCGTCTGTCTTCCTCTTTTCTGATTTTTTTGGTGGTAATAAGAGTAGGAGAGAAAGACATTGGCCCGTAGAGAAGGCGATTCCAGGGTGAGAAGTGTGATGTTATCTTTGTGTAATAATGTATGTGACTTCGATAAGAATAATATTTTTGCTCTTGTTTACTTTTCGTTTCATAAAAATGGACATGCCAATTTCGACACTGTTGTTATAATTTCTGTTCTTTGCAGTTGTTAATGCACATTGTAAACTCGGGCTAACTGCTACTTTGGTCAGAGAAGATGATAAAATACAGGTAAATAGCAACTCACATACTAATTTAGTAATATTGGTGATCGGAAATGCTTAGGGATTGCAAACCTGAAAGGAAAAAGCAAAAAAATATTGGTTAAGGTGGCATGGATTGAATCTAAAATTAGAAGCCAACAGGAACGATACTTGATACTTAATCGTGAAAAGGGAAACGTGAAAGATCAGTGAAAGAGCAAGCAAAGACGAAATAAGGCCAAGAAGATGCCTGTATATGGAGACCAAAATCTCAGCACCCATGTAACAAAACAAATTCAAGAATCAAGTTGAATTCCTTGGGGCTAAAACAGCATTGGGGAAGTGTGTGTGTGTGTGTGCGTGTGTGTGTGAGCAATGGTTTATACACCAAGTTTCAGGCGTTTAATTTTAATACTTTGATTTGCAGTTTTAGTTTCTGTGAGCTTGGTGGTGACAGTAGCAACTTTTATAATACTAGGACTTAGCTACAGTGAGAGATAGCTTATTTTTATACATCCACGAACGTAAAAACATTAATTTTTTTAGAAAAACTAATTCGATATTTTGTTTAAGTTAGGATAGCGTATGTTTCGATCTTTTTCACAGACGTAACTTTGACTCATCCAAAATTTTTGTAAATGGAAAATAAAGCTATTTTATCCAGATATATGAAATTCAGGTAANTGTGTGTGTGTGTGTGTGCGTGTGTGTGAGCAATGGTTTATACACCAAGTTTCAGGCGTTTAATTTTAATACTTTGATTTGCAGTTTTAGTTTCTGTGAGCTTGGTGGTGACAGTAGCAACTTTTATAATACTAGGACTTAGCTACAGTGAGAGATAGCTTATTTTTATACATCCACGAACGTAAAAACATTAATTTTTTTAGAAAAACTAATTCGATATTTTGTTTAAGTTAGGATAGCGTATGTTTCGATCTTTTTCACAGACGTAACTTTGACTCATCCAAAATTTTTGTAAATGGAAAATAAAGCTATTTTATCCAGATATATGAAATTCAGGTAAAATGATTAGCTCAATTTTTTATTGGAAAGTGCTTTTTAGAATAACAACATGATACGAGTGGAAGTATGATTCCAGTGATATGAAAATTAATGTTTAAATCTTTTTATCTAAAGGATTTGAATTTTCTCATTGGGCCAAAATTGTATGAAGCCAACTGGATGGAGCTGCAAAATAGTGGTTTTCTTGCCAGGGTACAGTGTGCAGAGGTAAAAAAAGCGATTTTTAAATGTTACTTTGCTTTTATTCAATTTAATGCCTGTTTTCCAGGAATTGAAACTTCTTTATGTAAAAATTGTCTGTATTTTTAGTGCACCGTTCCTTTTGCAATGTTATTTTGGGTGAACCACAAATAGGAATAACACATTTTATTTGTTTATTTTTTCAACCTATCCGTTTAGTGCCTTTTACTTCTTGCCTAATTTTTTTATTTTGCAAATATGAAAATACGTGCAGGATATTTCACAAAAAGCTCAATTGTATATTAGAGTTATTTTATAGAATTGTAATTTAAAAAATTACCCCAATTTTTAGGTTTGGTGTACAATGACTCCAGAGTTTTACAGAGAATATCTTGGAATACGAAGCAGAAAAAGGACGGTAAGATAATGACCAGTTATGAAGTTGCTTTGAATCAGTTTTTGTATATTTTTTCATATAATTGTACGCATATACTCTAATTTAATATTATTGCATTTAAAGTATTTAATCCAGAGTTGTGTTAACTGTTCGAGAACAGCATAGGGAACGAGCATAGGAATTTAAAAGCTGTTTATTGTAAACATTAGAGCGTTAAAATAAACAGGTCCTAAACCTTCCTCTGTACTGACAGGACTGACCAGCATTTTCATTCGACACAATCCCAGTAATCTGAGGTGAGTTAATTTTCTTATTGCACTTCATTAAAAGCAGTGCAAGACCAATTTTAGAAGAACGTTCGTTCATGGTTTGAAAAGGATGTATACACCCAGAACATTATTCATATCTTGTACATGTAGTATGTACAAGACAAAGTCATGAGGTTTTTTTAGTAAAAGTTATTTCTTTCATATATCTATAATTTCTCTTTCAGCTCCTCTATGTTATGAATCCAAACAAATTTCGATCTTGCGAGGTGGGTAATTTTGAACTTTTCACCAGGTTTTCCTAGTATCACAGAGTGTGGTATCGTGAAAAAGCTATCAGAGTACTTTAAAGCAGAAAAGGTAGTTGATATTATGCTTTGGTAACCCACAAAAGACCATCTATTTGCCATGTGGTGTGTTTGATGTCTTTGCTTTTGCCAATTTGTGCGTAGGAAGTCTTCGTGACATAGCCATATTGCCATAATGTTTACTCTAATAGGTAAAATAAGTTTCAAAGTCTCTGCAAACAGGCCTAGGTGACAGGGAACGAGAAAAAGGATATTATACTGAATAAAAGGATTTTACTTAATTAACAGTCGACAAAACTTTGGAAACACTCAACTTGGTGTGCTAGCAGGATATGTATGTTAAGTTCTTTGCCATGCCCACGAAGAGTGTATAAAAATAAGAGTTTTAATTTTTTTATTGTATTTTGCGTCAAATAGTGATTCTAATACAACTATTTGTTATTTGAAATTTAATCATTTTTGGTTCCTTGTAAGCCACTTTGAGGCACTTTGTCTCGAATGCATGCAATTTGAAAAGCATTTTAAACATTATGATTAGTGGGAAGCAAGACAAATGTTGGTAGCTGAAACTAAGATGCAATGCAAATCTGGTTACAGAGATAAGAGATAATACTGCCGATTTGTTTTCATTCTGTAAAGATTTATAACCAATTCGATGGACTAAGACTAAAGAATTTTAAGGTAAAAAATATATGGTTACAGTGTTGGTACAATAACTTGAAGACCTACTGGGATTGTATTATGACATTTAAAGTTTAAAAAAGAGAAGGGAGAAACAGATGCTAGAAAAAGATAATATACTGAGCAAGGAAAAAGAGAAAAGGTTTGAAAGCGGGAGGAGAAGGGTCTTAGAACAGGGAGTCATACGCTTTTATATCTTTTATTAGATTTTTGTTTGCATATAATGACAGCATAGTGACTAGTCATTTCGATTAACTGAGTGAAGAATTATGCTTTATTCCGTTAGAAAACCTCCTTTTTTTTACGTCCACTTACTAGTAAAAGTTATTAAATGCATTGTTGCCATGTTTTAATACACTTTTTTGCTATTTCTTTTAGTTTTTGATACGTTTTCATGAAAGGTTAGTTTTATTGAATTACATTTACTTAGGTTGCTAGAACTAGGGGTAAAAGCATGCCACGTGCTTCTAATATTTTGAAGGATTGATTTTGCTAATTTTGTATTTTCTTTTGTTCTGTGTATTTCATATTGCTGCTTGATAGTTGAGCTCTCCAACATGACTTATCTTTTAGAGAAATATTTACCTTTTGTAGATGCATAGTAAATATATTTATTCGGTTATCTGTATAAAATTTTATTTTCCCTACTACTTGCCAACACGTTTTAACATTTCTAGTACTTCGTTCTATTGTCGTGTGTATAGTAGCTGATAAAACTCAGGTCATTTTTGGTGGCAGTTAAGGACAGAAGTGGGACTCGTTTGAAATCAGAAAAAGTAGTTTGGACGGAGTTGCATGGGGCCATAAATAAAAAAACCATAACACATATTGAAAGCAGTGGGGATGACAATAATGAAACGCTCCACCATTGTTTTGGAGAAACAGATCCCTTCTTTTACGCAGCAAGTAACGCGTTGCAATGCAAAGCATGTTGTGAGTCATACCTCAGCAGCGTGCAATTAAATTTTGGCATAATGTTTCATATTGTCTTTCCAGGGAGATAGCTTGTAATGATTTACTTCGCCATCATAATCATCACTGTCGTCGTCATCATTCATCATCATCATCATCATCATCATTCATCATCATCATCATCATCATCATCACCATAATCACCATCATCACCATCGTCATCATCATCATCACCATAATCACCATCATCACCATCGTCATCATCGTCTTCACTGCCGTCGTCATCATCACTACCATCATTATCTTTACTGCCTCTTTAACAAGAGTTACCCACGTCATTGTCTAAATTGCATGGATAGACATGTAACTAGAAGACTCCTTCATCATTAAAGTGTTATTACAAATGTTTTTCCATCATGGCTAAGCAATTCACTGTTTTTCTTACTGCGCATGACGTTTTGGTATGGTGCATGAAAACCCTCTTCTGCAGAAGATCAAAATGATGCTAAGAAATACACCAAAATGTATGCAATGATGAACTTAAAAGGACAAGGATTTTGATGTAAAGAGAGAATATTTTTCGACCGTGTACAGAAGTGAATTGTTTCTACAGTAAACAGACTTATGATAAGGTCTTAAGAAGGTTACACATTCTTTGGAGTGTATCTAATCGCTTTTTTCCACCGATATCTGTCTTTGCCACGTGCTTGTACAGATGGTGATAGAAATTTAGTTGATGTCACCAATCTTTTTGTCTAACATGTGACTCCAGATAAATGAAGCTTAACAGAGCCCGCCACCGTTTTTGACTAGCTGTCTTGAATAACGGGAGACCATATCCGAATTATTTTTATGTATAAAACAGCCGCGATGAAGATCTAATATGAATAGACTCCAATGCACCAAAGTGGAAGGCAATCCTTGCTCACCCAATTGCTTTAATAAGTTTGATCTCAAAATATTTCTGATCTCGTTATTTAGCAGTAGATACTCCCCCACAGCATAATCACAAGTAATAAATTGTTGGTTAACCATGCACATTCGTTTGTGCTGAAGTCAATTAACAAATGATTTTTGTCTTTAAATGGTAAGGCCGTGTTGTTATGGTTCATATTAAGGACGTGTGGCCTACGTACCGGTTATCACTGACAATAAATTTCGTAAACAATTATATTTAAATTTTTGGCATGCAAGATATCCTTTGTTGACGAAGGAGAGATTTTCGACATGTCAAAGTTTCTTTGGGTCTAGTAGCCTGTGAAGCATGATCTGGTAATTTTGTTTTCGAACTTGTTAAAAACATTACCATTGGCAATTCTAAAACACATATATAACTACAAATATATTAGGCAAAGCTGAATCCTGTAGCTACGCCTTCGCTTTACCTTTTATTTCTTGGTATGTAATGTTTTAAAAGGTATACTCAATTGATGTGCAAAAGCGTCCTCGGCGTAGGTGCCAACTCAATGCTTTCGTGGTTTTTGGATCCTCTCTTTGTTTTCTCATTGATAAAATACCACACTTGTTTTTCTAGCGGCTTATTCAGTTGGATGCTTGGACAAGGGCTTTCGACCAGAAGTATTGTGGTTTATCCGTTTTCAAATAGGATTTTTCATTTTAAGGAGCACATAACTCGTACCACCAGCAAAAACTAAAATATTGGTGCTTTAGAATTAAGCATGATACTAATAGTTTAGTGCTATCCTATTGAAACAATCCTTTTTTCAAAACCTTTTTCAATAATAAGCATTTTAATACGCTCCTTGGACGATCAGGCAAAGGACAGTTGCAATTTTGTTAAGTTAGATGATAATACATGGAAAAATGATATGAAAGTTAAGGTGTTTTTCGACCTTTTTTGACTGAAACGTGTATGCTTGTGTTGTTCCTAAAAACGAATATGTTTAGAATTAAATCAATATTTAAGAACGCAGTGGTAAATAGATCAGGCATCACTAAGAAATACAAACTGTTTGCTAGTATACATTGCTGTGTTTGTGTCTTTGTGTATGGATGTATGCAAATCCGTCTGGAGGTATGCAGAGAATAATGCTGTCATGTGTACTGGAACTTAAGGGATTAATTTTGATATTTGTTTTGTAATATCTTTCGAAAGAAAGTATTTCACAGAACCGACTTTTGATTTTTTATTCATGTTTAGGAGAAATGATAAAATCATTGTCTTTTCAGATAATGTTTTTGCACTGAAACATTACGCATGTAAACTGAATAAGTAAGTATCTATCCCCTTGCTGACAACGCTAAAACTGCTTTGTGAAACTGCTTTGTATGCTTGGTAGAAAATGCCTGTCATTTCAACTATTGTAGAATAAGTGGTCACTTATGTAACCAGTAGAAATGAATTGCAGATTTTTTAAAATTTTTTTGCAAGGGATTTAATTTTTTCTGCTCATTTTATCTAGCTATTCTTTCCTGGCTGGACCATACCTTTTACTGAGTATATTTTGTACTGTTGGTAGATTAGAGTTAAGCAGTAAAAGTGAAAAAATACATCAGCAACAGGAGACCCACCACGGTAGTAGTAATAGAAGTATTAGTAGTAGTAGTGATACTACTTCTACTACTGCCACCACTACTACCTCTACTACTGCCACTACTACTACTACTACTACTACTACTACTACTACTACTGCTACTACTACTATTACTACTACTACTATTACTACTACTACTACTACTACTACTGCCACCACTACTATTTCTACTACTGCCACTGCTACTACTTCTACTAGTGCCACTACTACTTCTACTACTGCCACTGCTACTACTTCTACTACTGCCAGCAGTACTACTACTACCTTTACTACTACTATTACCGCTACTACTACTACCACTACCACCACTACTACTATCTCTGCTAAAACTACTACTACTACAACTACCGCTACTACTACTAGTACTACTACTACTACCACTACTACAACTACTACTACTACACTACCTCCACCACTACTA
>RDPX01000023.1:2773580-2791813 GCA_003991215.1 Morbakka virulenta
CTACTACTTCTACTACTGCCAGCAGTACTACTACTACCTTTACTACTACTATTACCGCTACTACTACTACCACTACCACCACTACTACTATCTCTGCTAAAACTACTACTACTACAACTACCGCTACTACTACTAGTACTACTACTACTACCACTACCACCACTACTACTACTACCACTACCACCACCACTACTATCTCTACAAAAACTACTACTGCTACTACAACTACTGCTGCTACTACTACTACTACTACTACTACTACTACTACTACTACTACTACTACTACTACTACTTTTACTATTACTGCTACTACTACTACTACTATCCCCCCCCCACCACCACCACAGCTAGCGCCGCTGCTAGCATAACCAGCCCTGACTTTTACTTATGATATTATATAATTTGAAATTATGTTATGATTTTGTATTAGATCATATCTGACATGATATGATATGATATGATATGATATGATATGATATGATATGATATGATATGATATGATATGATATGATATGATATGATATGATATGATATGATATGCTGTGCAATGATATGCTCTGTTTAAGTGGCTTTTTGAAATTAACAAAACGAAAATAGAACTGTTGTGATTGAGGCTAGCCGGAAAGTACTACCATGGTTGGGCGCGATATATTGGCAAGTTAAATGATTTAGTGTTTATTGCGTAGTGTTAGTGGTACGTAGCACTTGGCAAAACACACTTGTCTAATACAAGAAATTCATAGTTCTGCACCACTTAAACACATAAGACAGGCCGATGAACATTATTATTTTTTCCATGGCTATAATTGCGCTGAGCTTATTATTATTGGACCATGGAAAATCAACTGAGTTAGATGTGATGAGTAAAGGTTAGGACAGTTATAGAAATAGAGTAAAGACATAGCAAAGAGTAAAGACACAAACAAGAGAAAGCAGAGACGATGTAGTTTGATACAAGAAACAAAGACGTTTAAGACGAGTAGGAGCCCGATTATATTGGAAGAGAAATGTACAGTCACTACCAAAAGTTTAAGACCATCCTTAATTTTGACTCTGAAATGACACAACTGATTATATATCTATATTAAAACTGATTTATTGTGGATAATATTTCCTTTACACACAAATCTCATATTTTTTAGTATCTTTTGATTAAATTTGCATCCATATTGATAGTTGTTTCCTTGATATTCAGTATTTGGTGGGTCCACCGCCACTTTTAATTATTGCCTGCAGGCGTCTTGGCATACTGTGTACTAGATTTCTGCAGTATTCCTGCGAGATTTCTTTCACCCACACTTCTTTTATCGCTTCCACAAGGTCCTTAGCACTTGATGGCTGTTTCTGGGAAACTTTATCTTTCATTTCCGTCCACAGATTCTCTATTGGATTCAGGTCAGGGCTGTTGCCCGGCCAATCCAGAACATGAATCCTGTTCTCAGTCAGAAAAGTCATAGCAACTTTTGATCGGTGACAAGGGGCACCGTCCTGCATGAATATAGTACATTTATGTATGTCCATGTGAATTTTTAGCTTATCCGACAGCAATTCAACGTACCGCAGACCATTCATAGTTGTTCCAGATGGCAAAAAATACAACCCAGCAACTCCATTTTCCGAAATTGCACCCCATATCATTTGACTTGGAGGGTGTTTCATCGAAGAAATCGTGTATTTTTCATTGAATCTCGTTCCAGGTGGCCGGCGAACATGTCGTTTCCTCACCACAAACTGCTGTAGAGTGGACTCGTCCGAGAACATGACTTTACCCCACTGTGCTGGTGTCCAGTTCTGGTACTTCTTAGCGAAGGCTAATCGTTTTGCCTTCATTACCGGTGTCAGGCGTGGTTTTCTGGCAGGCTTGTAGGATTTTAGACCGAATTCGTGTGAAAGACGTCTGGAAACAGTCATGCGACTTACACTCACACCTCTTTCCACCAAATTAGCTCGAATTTTGTTGATGGAACTCATTGGTGACCTCGTAACTATCCTTTTCATCAGGTGGTCATCTCTTACAGTGGTTTTTCTTGGCCTTCCACTCCGATGTAAGTCTTTGTAGCAGCCACACTGCTGATACTTTTTAACTGCTTGGTGGACTGGAGTTTTGCTGACTTTAAATTTCGTAGAAATATTCCTTTCAGATAGTCCTTCTCTATGCAGAGCAACAATTTGACCTCTTTGAACTTCACTGAGGGACTTTTTTCGACCCATTTCTGTAGCAATAAGAAGTATAAAAAGTGAAAAAAATTCCAAACTAAAATCGATTCAGATGTCCGCAGTTTTAAAGAAGAACGTGTAATGAGCGACCAGAGCGCAAACAATGAGTATGATGCAATCCCAACAGTAGGATGATGCAATACGATCTCATACCGAGAAATCTACGTATTTCCATGAGTGGTCTTAAACGTTTGGTAGTGACTGTAAGCAAAACAGGTCTCAATTAGTAACAGGAATTCCACGAAGGCATGCTGTTCTTGCAAACACCATACATTACAAGTGAATTGCATTAAAGAGAAGTGAAGTTATTGTATCTTTTCTTTGATCATCAAGTTTTTCGGTTTTCATGACCACTTGTAACCTAACCTATTCCTTTTATTTATTTGCAGGCCTTATATTTATGGACCTACTTCACAGGGGGAAAGACTCCAGATTATTCAAAATTTTGTAAACAATCCATTGGTAAATACAATATTTATTTCCAAGGTATGTTTGCTATTATAACACCGGTTTTTAGTACACGAAATGAATGGAAGTCAATATTTTGTGGACTAATTTCGTGTTTTGACACAAAGGTCAAGGTAGAGTCAACCGTATTTAATGAAAATCCGCACGATGCTCAAATACCGTTCTGAATTTTCTCTGTCACGGGTGTTGCGTCTAATTTTTAACATTTTTTAAAATGCGTGGAGTGGAAGGGCATTACTGTGAATGCACGTAGTTATTAAGTGGATCTTAAATCGATCAATAAAATGAGACTAATCGTTTAATAGAAAAGGTCTCCTTTAGCATTTATTGGCTAACTTTCCTTGTTGATATTATTACAACGTTTACAATAGAATTTTATTGTGTATTTGAGTTAACTTCCTCAGTCTGCTTTGGAGGAACCCTATACCTACTCCAAATTTTAAGCCTTTGGCAAGGCCTTCATTGTAAGGCCATATTATATATATATTAGGAATAGAATGGAGACTCCCTTTAACATCACGTGCTGTATTACATGAAAAAATTAAGATACATCCAAGAAACATCGCCTGCTCCATGCCACAAAAAACCACATAATATCATTGGCAACAAATTAATATCATATAAATAGAGTCATATCATCTACCTGTATTATGTTGACAACTTTTGAAAACTAGCTGTAACTGCGGATCGAAGTGGTTTTCCAACTAATATTAAAGGAAGGGGCAGACCTCGACCACGACTTTCCATCAGTTCAATTACCCAATTGCCAGCGTTACACCTCTCGATCCGTAGACCATTCAAGCGGTTTTATTTAAATGTACTTTTAGAACGTATCAGCTACCATCACGTTTATGACATAATAAATCATATCTCATCACAACTAGTTGTACTGGAGTGCCATGTAGCAATGGATTTGGGTAATTTGTTTGCTGTTATTTTCAATCTATTTCTTAGTAAGACTAAGAAATTTCTTAAGAAATAATAAGATTAAGAAATTTCTTAGTAAGACATGCGTACATACATACATACATACATACATACATACATACATACATACATACATACATACATACGTACATACATACAGACAGACACACAGAGAGGTGGACACACACGCACTGACATATCGTCTCCACAGAAGCTTTCTCTGTATAATCTGGAGCAAAAGATCTTGAAGGCAAATAATTTCTTTTGAAAGTTCTGCACAGACCAACAAGTACATCAAGGTATATGATCATTGCTATTATCGGATGAAAGCTAACTACGTCACAAATGTATTAAAACGTTTTTGTGATTCTCAGGTTGGAGATACATCTTTTGACATGCCAGAAGCTAACGTGTTGATACAAGTGAGTAAGAAACCCTTATTTCCGTATATATCATAACTGTTTAGTTGGAAGGCTATTTTATTCAGTATTTTATTTTTTATGTCAAAAAAACGTGCTGTTCTCTAGAAAATGCACTATAATGGATAAACTATAATATGCAAAAGTACTGTTCAGCCGGCAAAGCGCACAACATTTAATAGTAAAAAATCCTTATGACAGTCATCTTTAGGAATCGCGAGGCTAAAAACAGCCACTTAGTAAGAGGGGATTTGCTATAAGATTGGATTAGCAATAACTGTATCTTTCCAATTTTTATAAGTAAAGCAGTACGTACAATATGCTTTAGTATTGTGTGGAGGATCGCCGGACCAGAAAATTTGTCTTTTTGGTATGTTAACTGATTTCTAAAAAAAGTGTGAAGAAATGTAGTACCACTTAATAATAAGAGCATTGGGATATTCTTTCAAAAGTCCTCCGTATTGTGAAAATTACAAAACGAGATTTAAAGTTGAAAATGTGAACTCGTTTTGTGACAGTAAAGATAATAAAACTCCAGTACAGGTAGGGAGCAAATCCTGATTTTATTAAATCATTATGCAGAAAAATTATCATTTCGTTGGTACTATTTTATTGGGACAAGTTTTCAAAAGGTTTTTAGTTTAAGTGCTAACACGAGAGCAGAATATCTATAGGATTTCCAGTTCATGCAGTTTGTAGTACATTTTCTTCTTACCAGCCCTTTTAATATCTTATACCACTTTCTCCCTGTTTAAAATTGAAAATACAGATTTCTTCTCATGGTGGATCAAGACGACAGGTAAGCATCTCATTTAATAGTAGCAAAGACATTCGTCTTTTAATGGCATTGCTACACCGTTAAGGAAACTCTAAACTTTTACATATGAATACATATTTATACATATTTTTACACATGAAAACCTTTTTAACAATCTCTACTTGTTTACACCACAAAAACTGAGGGTAGGCTTTTTGAAAAGAGTAGTTATCGCTTGGTTTCATGGACATCACAAAAACCTCACCTAAAGAACCACATCACCGAACACGAATCAGTTTCCCACCGCTGTATGTAGTGTCACTTTTAAGGTTTACTAAAGCAATCGTTTCGTGATTACACTTGGCGGAAGACAATCAAACTTTGCGTTTTTGAGTTTTTAAATGTCATTCATGGATCTTACGGAAAGAATACTTGTCATACCTAGTTTACAAAGAAATATAGATTTGAAAAATCCTAGAGCATGCTAAATGTTAGGGCAGCATTTGTGCACTCTTATCTTATCCACACTCTTATCCTATCCTGGATATCTAGGATTCCAAGTTACGTCATTTCTTCCGAAGGTACTTGGTGGCTACGTAGTGAGTCAAGAACAGTTATACAGAAGATTCATCATGCAATTTTGTGCATTTGTACACCTACTTTTCACGTGCCAGCGAAAAACAGGACAATAACGTATAAAAACGTATCTTATCTTTACTCAACCCGAGAAGTGACTACAGTGTCTCTTGTCTCACTGATGATGCAAATTGCCCGGTACCTTAATCGTTTTTGCCCTACTAACTTTTAAAATGGTCATTACTTGTGGCATATTGAAATACTGCTAGATGATGCTTGTTTTATAGTTTGTAGTGCTATTCATATCTGTAAGCAGGACAGTGACATTTTCCCGTAACTCGTAAAGAACTTTTATGATACAAGATTTATATGGTTTTCCACTGTTGCTTTAGCTTCTCGCCACTCCTCTCCCTTTCCTTCTTCCCCTGTACCTTTCTCCCTCCCTAGTCTTCTTTCACCCCCCTCGTCTTCGTTTAAAATACTTCATGCTGAAAAGGGTTTATTAAATAGTTTACCCGTAAATAAGACCGGTAATTAGTGGATTTGAAATAATGTAGATAGGATCATCAACGGAAATCGCGTTTCTAGTGAGATACTGGTGTCTTCATCAAAGTTCAATCAAAAACAGTCATTTTTCTGGTTCACCATACAGTTTGCTTTACTTTTGGTGACTAAAGAATGTTGTGTTTATTGTTTTTTTTCAGTTCCATAACTGACAGAATTCACTCCATATCAGTTTTTCACATAACTTTTACTCTCTCGCCACCGTGAAAATTTGACTTTAGTATTAAAAAAAACTCCCGAAAATTATTACCAAAACTTACCATTTTTGTTGCCGCGTTAGCTGTAGCTGTTGTTGCTGTTGTAGGCTACGATGTTGATATTAACCTTGGCCTTATGTCGTAAATTATCTTGGTCCTGATAGAACGATTTCAGGTTGCGGTGCATTATTGTATTTAACAGACGTTGGTGTATCTACATGAAAAAGTAATCGTAGATTTCTATTTTGTACGAGCAACAATAGATATTTTACAGTGCCAATTACGTAGCCTCAAAAAATGAAGTTAAATATGTGGGTTACTGACATTTTGGATGGAAGTTACCCCCATTTTAGAAAAATAAGTTTAGGTTTGGACATCATATGACTTTACAATATTTATTTGTTTATTGGTTGAAAAATAATTGTATTTTCCAAATATCTGATTTTCTTGGATAGCATTGTGGCACATCGGAGCTTTTTTGACAATTAAAGCATTATTTTCAACAGATGTTTTTCTTTGCCCTTTCTTTGTATCTGTATTATTTTTAATTTATTGCTAAACAGGAAGCTCAACGCCTCGGTAGAATCCTGCGAGCTAAAAAAGGTAAAATTTGTCATACCAGTACAAAGTAGATTTTAACCAATATTTATTGTTATATGTATCAAATCTTACTATTGGTAGCATTTTCAAGCTAATGAGAGCTTTTGAAATGCAGCAAATGTCGTTACGTAAAATGACTTCTATTTATTTTTAATTCCTTACATTTGTGAAAAAGGCTATTGACTTGAAACGTAGAATACAACAGTTGTAGGAAAGTTGTGGTTCGATGGGCAGAGGGGTAATATATGAATGCATAACGGATAGCAACTAGAGGTACGCTGTGGTAAGACTTAACATGACGCAATTCTGACGAGAAGATTACTATGTAATGACATCAGCATTCATTCAAAGATTAAGAATGCTCTCACGTTTGAAAAGGAATTAAAAGCAAGCAACTTTTTAGCCGCCCAGGGTATAAAATAGCAAAAGTAATTAAGTTTAATCCTTAAGACAAATGTAAATGAGGTTAATATTTCCTTCACTAGAATTACAATTTTGATTCTACTGTAGTACCATGTTATGTGTTACTTGTATTCGTTTTTGTATATAACGGAATATTTGGTAAATCGAGTAACAGGGTTAGACTAGTTTTCTGTTTTGTGTTTACCCTTTTGATTTTTTTCTTCATATACTCTGCTGCTTTTAGATATGGCTGCTGAAGAATACAATGCATTTTTTTACACTTTGGTTTCGAGTGTAAGTTGCCAGCAACATATATCTTTTGTACCATGCAATTATACTGTCAGATCTCTTTCATTTTGTTATGTTTTGAGGTAGAAAGCTGAAGTCATATCACTCAAGGGAGTTGAAGGGCTTGTGCCAGAATTCTCGGGCAGATATCAAAAGAGGTTCTGCTTTGGATATTCTATACGTCAGTCGTGATGAAATGTGGAATTGTTTTCTGTAGTTATCTTTCGTGCAAACATTCATTCTCCCTTAATTTTATTAATGTGTGAAATGATATTAAATTTGATTTGAAGGGTTTTGTCGTTTAACACGAAACATCGCTTTCGATGAAGCACAAGAAAAATACGAGACGAATTCCTTTTTTATTACAATACTTTTAGGTAAACCAAATCATTCACTTTAATTTTGCCGTTTCTAATTGTCAGTGAAATATTACCATTAATATTTCCCATACACGTATGATTAAATAACGTTAGCTTCTTTAGTAGTTCCGTAAAGGGAAACGAGTTGGCTTTTTTCCCTTTCCTGCTAACTGGTACTACCCACGTCATGTTTACTACGGTTTTTTCAATAAAAAATTTGAATTCTTAAACTCGATTAATATTGATTTCTTTGATATATTAGGATACAGATGAAATGTATTTTTCCAACAAGAGGCAAAGGTTTCTCATCAACCAAGGGTACAGTTACAAGGTATGGTCTTTTTTTTTTGGACCATTTTGCTGAAGTGGCCGAGATTAATAGCCGTATTTGGCCATGAGGTTGATTGTAATTTAAGATAATATATATATTTTTAGCTGTGCCTTTTGTAGGTGACAAAAGGGAGTAAATTTTATTAAGTGCTTATTTAATTTGGTTTTTCTTCTGTTTATCACCGTTACATATGAAGGCCAGGGTAAGTGTTTTAACTGTTTAATGCGGCTTTCAAACCCGAAAATCACATAAAAGTGCTTTAGTAAAGGAATGTTATTACTGCTGCGGACATTCCTCATCAGCTACGGTTTAATTTGACAGTATATAAAAAAGTAAAGGAATTTCCTCTGTTGTAAATATTGTTACATTGATGTTGGTAGTTTTGTACGCAGTTACTGGAGGCCAAATCGTATGACAATTGACCACTAATAGTGGTTGGAAAAATGTTTGCTGGGCCTGATTTAAATTGCTTTGCGCACGTCACTTTCATGTCTGCAGGATAAAGCCTAGTCGTACAAAATCCGGTTTTTGTGTAAAGGCGAGATAGCAGTGTTTAGATAGTATGATGTGGTCTCAGATTGTTTGCAGTACAGGAAGGGACAAGGATGTGAGACTGACAACTTCAGTCCATTGCACAGGACTCCAGCAATGTAATTGAAAATCACCGTCATCATCTTCACCACTTTTAATTTTATTTGTCCACAAAGCTCTGTTGCAGTGGGTGAGGAAAGGAGAAACCAGGACATTGAGAATTGTAGCAATGTTTCCACTCACACGCGGCTTCAGCCACAAGTGCGTTTGCACCGGAGCAAAAAAATATTAGCATTAAGCAGTTTTCAAAGAGACTAAGGCGGCCTCTTTAAGACTCTACGGCTTCTCTCAATGGCACGAAAAGCGGACTTAAAATCGTGCCCCCCAAATTGCCTATTTTGCGTCATCTTGGTATCTGCTCATAGCTGTCAAGTAATAGCAGCAACAACAAGAAAATCTACATACAGCCCATTACCTTGGATGCATACGCATTCTCATAGACAAAGCTTTAATCAACACACCTAAGAGGAAAACTCTAGTAGTAGACAGACAGCTAACCAAATGCAACGTGAACACCTTTTTTGTCAGTGAGACTTGGTTTCCTGAAAAAGGATCAGTTCAAAGAGACTAAGCCAGGCTTCTGGAGTGTATCAGCCACAGGTGGCCAACAGCTGTGTTCTTTCCAGTATGATATGAACTTGTCAAGAAGCTGAGTCACTAGTTTTAAGGCACCAGCTGTATGAATGGTCATTAACCGTCTGTTACTGAAAAGAAGGAGGCAGCAGTTATCAACACCTACCACGACAAAGCCAGATGACATAAAGGACGGGTTATATAAAAAACCAAACTCCCTTTCTGTTTCAGTTTTTAAGTCAGAAAAACTAATAATAATTGGCGAGCACCTTGTGCTACTAACTACAGACCACCCAACGTGAGGGATACCTTCGGGAGAAATAACAGTAAACGCAACAATAGTGGTTTTGCCCACCAACAGCATTCCGCCGAGCACGAACGGCTGATGACCGACATAGACCATAGCAGGTTGTCATGGATGCACTGTCACTTCAAGCGCAGACCTCTTCGACTACTTGGTTGTTAGAATTTAGAAGAAGCATGAGCACAATGTATGACTGGCAAAGTGAATTTGTAGTGTTGGCATCTTGTGTGATCACGGACATATTTTCTCCAAGATAAAAATAAGAGCTCATCCGAATCATTGCCTACAAGAAACTTTAGCGGCAAAGTTTTGTGAGTTCAGAGAGCTCCCTCGAAAGACCTTTTCATAGCACACATTCGTAAAAGGGAGAGGCAATTGACGAGCCTGCGACAACCACAGAGGCGTTTTAATCAAGTGGGTAGCAGGGAAGGTTCTGGCTTGCATTTTCCCCAACACCTCTGGAAACCCTAGACAGAGATTGCTCCAAGTCGGCGTTCAGAAAGGAGCCAGAGATAACTGACCGGTTGCACACTGTCTGCCACTTGCAAGAGAAGTGTTAAGAACCATGTTTAACTGTAAACCATGCTAGTGTATCACTCAGAGGCCTTTAAACCTGTACGTCGAGATTTTCTTGAATATAATGAGCAAGTTTGGGTGACCAGAAGACATTCACCTGGAGGATTCGTCAATTCGATGACTACACGCAGGTCACGTTTATCGATGATGGAAAGTCTTTCACTTTTTCCCTGTCGCAAATGGAGTAAAAAAAGTGTGGTGTCTCTTTAGCGTAATATTTAAAGCAGTGCTGAACAACACCAGCCATTACACCTACTCAAGGATAAGCATCAGGTACATAACTACCATGAAATGAGGCTTTTTACCTTGCAACATTTTTAGGCTAAGTAAAAGGTACATATGTACATATCATACAGTCAGCACCAAAGAAGACTAAGGCTCTGTACCAGTCTGCCGCAGGGAAAGTCTGCCAAGAGGTCACCGGGACATTTTATGGACAGAAATTAGCAGCTGGGGACGGATTTGCAGGTCTGAGCAAAGTCGTTTATAGCTGTATAAACTTTGATGATGAAAATGATGGAAGGATCGCCAAGGCCAGTTCTGCTTACGGCTCTCCTTGCTTTTAGATTTGGGAACACAAGGATTGAACCCTTCAGCCAAACTAAATGTTTACCATCGTGCTGTATGATACTGACACCTGTATCGTATATCAAAGGTATGGGAAATGCTGAATCGATTCCACTTAAACTGCCTTCACAAACTAATAAGTAAAAATGAAGAATAAAAACCCCTATTATAGAGATCCAGACGGATATCTGCATTTTTTTACAGTACAGAACATGTTACGACTGCCGATCATGTCACCAGAATGCCAATTGCGGGCCTTTCTAAGCATATCTTATTCAGAGAACGAAGAGTGCCGTTCGCCTTTAAGACTGCCAGAAGAAACGATTCAAGTGCAATTTTTAAATTCAGTCATCTTGAAGAACGTTGGCATTGACCTTACATCTTTTAAAATGCTGATTCAAGACCGACAAGCTTCGAGTACTTCAGTCGCCTACAAAGCAGAAGCCTTGGGAGCACAAACTTTGAGATAGGTAAGACAAAGCAAGTAGTGTCCACTTTCCTGCCACTCCAGGAAGCTATTCATCACTTCAATGTTTAGTGTCTGTTAACAGTTTACCAGTAACGTACGGGGCTAAACTGGTTTATTAAGCCCCGTACGTTACTCGTAAACTCTTTCACAAGATAGAAAGAACCACACATTCAGTAGTACTTGGGGATCTCGCAACCTAATTATTAACAGCGTTTTTTTGTGTGTATGTGTGCGTGTGTGTGTGTGTGTGAGAGAGAGAGGGGTGGGGGTGGGGTGGGGTGGGGGGTCAGGTGAACCAGTTTGGTAAGCAATTAAACTATGTTCTGGAGTATCTAATTATATTTTGAAATATCCTCTTGAAAACTCGAATAATCACTGCATGTCGCCTTTAGCAATTAAGGTACAGCCATAGATCAATATTAAACTTTTTATGTGCTGTTAATTATGAAAATACACAATGAATTTGTTTTTGTTTTTACTCGGATAGGTTATCACAAAGCTTGCCGGTATGGAGGAGGTAAAAGAAAACTCTACCTTTGAGATTATGTATTTGTCTCATGTGCATTTCTTTAATTTTGCAACGTATACATCGTAAAAAGGTTAAAGTATTTTAAGATGAACAAATGAGTACCCAATAATTCTTGTAATTTGTCTTTGGATAATATAAGTTCTGATGAAATTACTATGATAATCATTGTGTTGTTACAATTTGTCATTATCTATGGTTTACTTGTCATTACGTGTATACCCAGTATTACGTTTCATTATCATTTTTTCCTTGTAAGTAGTAATGAAATGGTAATAGCACCATTAATGCCAATGGTAGCCAGTATTATTTACCCCTGTATCATATTGTTACCCAATCAGTATTCAACTCTCCTTTAAAAAAGATTGTATGTTCCGTTAGTTGGAATCTACGATAAATTTTTGTTACTGGAACTATGAAATGGTTTGCAAATGTGTATCTAAAAACATACTTTATTTTGATAAAATGCATGACAGAAGCAGTTTTTGAAATTAGTATTACTTAACACGCTCAAGTTTTTGAATTGCTTTATGATAGATGGATAAAGCACCATATATTGTGATGTTTTAGTATGAAAAGTTCTTTCATGGTGCTGCTAAATGTACGACAATGTTAGACGGGCATGTACTATTACCAAGTGCTTGCTTTGTCTCCATGTAGGAAAGTTTGTCTTATACAACCAAAAAGGAACAGGAAGAGCTGTTACAAAAGGTAACTATCTATTGGATTTAACGAGCCAACCTCCCTTTAAATAATTTCTTTGCTGCTTTTGGAATTGGTCACGGAAGGTACCTTTTTTGACAGGTATGCTCGGCCATACTCCGAGAAAGACCTAATCTTTTAATTTGTTCCTTTGGCTACACAACCTAGAGCTTGGTTGTTTCTACTGGAAGGCAAACTTCCTTGTGCACCCAGTATATATATAGAGATTTTCCAAGTTTGCGATATAATCTTATATATAGCTTTGTTTTTGTTTGCCTTTAATGCTGATTGAAGGAGTAAGGGAAGCTGGGAAAAAGGTTGAAAGGTTAAGGGTTGAAAGGTTAATTTTTAATTGGAACAGGTAGTTGGATGACAAGAGTGGTCAAGTAAAAGAAATCGACAGTGGTTATCTTTGTGATAGATGATCACCGCATGTGAGATGTTTCAATTATGACGTCAAGGAATATTCTTAAATTAGGTGCTCAGCTGGTTCTCTGTTTAAAATGCCACCCTGATTGATTTGTAGATATTTTTTGGAGGCAGGTTTGGAAAAGTTTTAAGCCAACTATTGAAAGTTGGTGGAAGTGGGCCTAATGATATGTGCTTCTTTCCATTGAAGTTATTTATGACCATGCTATCTGTTAAGAAGGAAAATGACCTCACAAAAACGCAGCTGTTCTCTATAGGAACATGGTAGAATTTAACGCTGAATTTTGGATCTAAAGGAGATACTTATATAAATATTATGACGTCAAATTTCAGACCTGTCTTTTAATGTGTGTTGCAAGTTAAACCATGTAATGTACTGGATACATTTGTTACTGCACTAAGTAGAATTTATCAACTGTTTAATGGAGTTCCAAAGGCAATCGTACTTAATTTTAAAGCAGAGTATTTCAAAAAGCATAAACTATTTTAAGTGGTCAGAGTTGCAGATAACCGTTAGCTTCCGTATTTTAGATTAAGGCTTGAATGTTAAGTACTTGCGAGGGAAGAAAACGTCACTTCAGTAGAATGTTGGCAATCCTTTGCCAAAAGAGATAAGGAGTTCCTTATCAAACGCTGTTTTTGTCTCAAATTTAAAAGCAAAATGACAAGAGTAGTGGCCCAAGGTTTTATTTTTGGAAAGTGGTGGCAAATGCAAACATTTTCCACCGACAAGAAGAATTGGTGACGACAAAGACGAATGAGATGACAACGATGTTTGGAAATCTGTTTGATTTTATTGTATTTCTGTATGAAATGAATTTGAACATTTTTGTGGTAGAGATAACCAATATGCAACATCACTTTCAGGAGCATAAAGTCAGCTTTGCATATAATATTTCTTCCTAAGCAACTAGAAATATTTGGTTTAGAAAGGTATTTGCTTTCTTTTATACATTTAGGAAGAGTACTCGTAACTCATTCAGTTGTTTCCATCCAATTCCGCAAAGATTAAGTTATTATTTCGAAACGTCATTTATGTAACTGTTAAACCAAATCTCCGTTTCGGTTGTATTTTTTGTTCCATTAAGGTACTTTCAGCAACTGATGCAGATGCAGAGGAAGAAAAGGTTCCTGGTGACAATCAAAAGGCTGGAGGTTCACAGGTATCCGATCAGGGGCTCTTATTTTATGCTCGTTATCAGCAGAATTTGTTATAATTTCCTCTTCCGCGAGACTTTTTTTTGTGTATTCACATTAGTGCATTTTGGATACTTTACCAAAAGTAAAGTTTTAAACAGCATTTAAAATATATCTTTTGAGAAGTGACGGACGTAAAAAGTACTTGTTTCTTATGATTTTACTTGGGTTAGGAAGAATTCTGGTTGTTGGTTCAGTTAATTGGCATTTTGGGTAACTCTTGCAGCATGTCATTCGTATTTTAGTATTTTTTCTTTTGTTTATCTTGTTGGCTATAGTGAATGAAAATTATATAGTAGACAATTATATTTAACAAGATAGAGTCTTCACATATTTAATGTGTTTTACGTTTCCTCGTGGCAGCTTTCAGTTTTCTGTTACCAGTTGAATAAATATGAATAATTTTTAAACGAATATATCTTGTTTCGAAAAATGCAACACCGTCTTGTTTAATAGGTTAAGAAGTGCATTAAGGATTACTGCTATAGAAGACTTATATATAACGTTTTGTATAAGGACTATGGACCAAGTAATGCTAGATTGAAATAACAAAGTCATTAAGCATCCCTGATCATACCATGTTCTTTTTGAGTAACTTGTTTAAAAGTAGGTAGTTTAGTAGCAAAATTAATTGCAGTTAACAAGATTTTTATACTTGGTACAAAGAAGCATTAAAATTTGTTTAAGCTATATTTTCTTGTTGCTTTTTTCACCCTAAAGTCATCAATAGCACGACGTACTGGATCGATGGCGTCGTTATCTGGTGCAGATGACATGATGTACCTGGAGTACAATACATCAAGCGGTGCCGGAAGGCAGAAACAAAGACATCCACTGTTCAAGCGATTCAAAAGATAATAGTTTCAAAAGCGTGGAGTAATTAGGAAATGATAGAAATAGTTGTAAATTAGCAGCGATAGTAATGGTAGCAGCAGTTCAGGGAGTTTTAAGTCAATTACTTCCTGAAGCGCCGTTGTTTTTGCCTTGTGCTTCGTGTGCCCAGATGGCAGTTAATTCTTGATTTGAATTGTCATGACACCTGGGTCCAGGCATTCACGTTTGAATTTTTCCATCAAATGGTGTCATCGATATGTTGCAATTATAGTAATAGTAACAGTATTTAATACAATCGAACGAAATATCTTGATTGATAGAGCCGCTACCCAGAGTGTTAAATGAACCGCTTGTTGATAATTGCTGCTCATGATGCCAGTGGTATGCACAATTAACTTTGTGAAATAGCCACCGTAGAGCAAGTGTTGGCAATAGATGTTGTAGTTTGGGTCAAATGTATAAAGAAATGAAATCCTTGAAGGGCCATAAAGGTCGTAAACTAGAGCTGTTTTACGCAGAAAATTGTTTATTCATGTAATTGACTTGCCTCTTTTCTTGCCAGACAAGACCGTAATTTTTATTGTAGAAAATCTGCTATGTGAAAATTCCAATTGTCACTGTAGGTTTTTCTAGCAAAATGTTTGACGTTTCCGACCTTTGAAGTTGTAGAGCAGTGGTTCTTAACCTTGTTGGGAGTACTGAGCACCGGAAGCTTAATACACACATTTATTTCCCACCTCGATTGAAAAAATAACATTTGGCATTTCGAAACTATACGTTTTGGTACATGTTGTGTTGGTACAAAAAAAATATGCGTCATTTGCACACAGAATCAATATGCTCAAATAACGAAACATGAATTTCACACTAAATAATAAAAGAATAATGGGTATTCACTGCAAATCAAACGTGGCTTTTGTTGTTACCTTTCAGATACCATTTCAGAAACGCAATGTTTGTATTCCTGTCATCCTCGGCAAAGAGATGTAAGGAATGTAATGAAAATTTTAAGTGATATGTTACGAGTGAGACGAGACGGAACGATTTGGTGCCAAATTGTTGAGAAACTTGATCTCAAGAGTTTCTGTTGAATCCCCTTTGCAGAATTTTGATGATTTTGTCTATAGATTTATCACAGGTATCAACTGTCGCAACATTAAGCGTGAACGGCGGTCACACACATGCTAAATATAATTTTTGAGAAAGTATCGATCGGATGACTACGATCTCATTTAAGTGCATGGGAATTCCTTGCTTCAGTCGTCCGGGTACAGAATTATCCACAATTACGGACATGTCTTTGATCTTACTTAAGCAGTCGCCCAGCAGGGAAAAATTTGTCAAATTATTCTATAACTACCATTTCAATAGTGGTAGCTTTTTTTGAAAGGCTTCAGGTATTGGAGATCATGCATCGAGGTAATTTACTCTTATCACGTTCTGTTATATCTTTGGATCCATATTGGCATTTTGAAGGTATCCGTCTGAGTACTTTCTTTTTTTTGTACTGCAAAGAAATTCAAATAGAATCACAAATGAAATACAATCACTTATCGTTCCAGTCGGAAGGCAACCGCTGAGCAGCATCAAGCGCCCTACAGCCAATGATAATCAGCTGCAGTCAATGATGATCAAGCCGAGAATAACGTCGGGAATCGTACACGTATGGTAAACAGAGCGGATACAGACACACTGGTTTGTTGCCCACCCGCCGAACTTTTGAGACTGGCATACTAAACATTTTTGTTTCGATAGGACCCAGGTTAAGAACCACTGGAGTAGAGTGAACAGGTTTCCATTTCCTCAAGTGCTCCACCTCCGAGTATTTCATTTTACTGCAGAGGTAGCTGGGTCTTTAAAACTGCGTTGACTTGGGAAATTTTGATTTTGTAGCTTTGAACAATAAAACTGCTTTATGTTGGGCATTTCACACACTTAGGTTTTTTGTATTGGCCTAAAGAGATACATGAAATGAACTTTAATCAGAGTACTGCTGGTCTGGAAGAAAAAAAAATAAACAAAAAATTCAGGCGATTCATGTTTATACCAGGAAAACAAAAATGTCACTTGCATAATTGGAAATATTTTACAAAACTGTTTCGATTGCGGTACTTATCGGAACAGTAAATTTACTAGGTATTATGAATGCATACTGCATGGTATTAATTTGAAAGGCAAACTTGCCCCGTTTTAGTACTTAATTAGTACTACATTGGAGCCTTTCGTAGTTTTTGCCAGTGAACGAGCACCATAATAGGTCCATCCTTTATGCCTTGATTGTTTTCACCTTTCACCAGTTCCACTGGCAGATAAAACACTACAGAGAGAACAAAACTAGTGTTTTGGTTTAATGGGCTCTTCAGGTCAACAACCCGGGCTGCTTAAACACCTTCCGCATCCTCATGTTCGTTGCCAAGCCACACGTCGATTTATCCCAATTGCGGTACAACCTGATCGCGTGGGAATGAAATAGTGCCAAGCATGTCAGTCTGTTTAATAAACGAGACCACGTGATGGTTCTAGATGAATTGGGTAGATCTGCCCTAAGTATGCTCTCTTAAGCGATGGCAGCATGATTGTTTCAATGTAGGGAGTGGAGGGAGGGAGGGACAATTTATGATGCATCATGATTGTGAAGTTCCCTTTTAAATTACTTTTTTGAGGCTTGGTTTGCTTATTGTGATTTGTGGTGCAAAACTCATTCTCGTTCGACCTAATCGTATAAGCGATTTCTAAGTTGGAAGACAGACATCTATCGGTTATTAACTGACTTGCGGAAGTAGAAAATTTGGAAGGCTGTTGGTGCAGATCACATATACAATACATTAATTTGCTGTAATGCTGCGCTTCAGAGAAATGTAATGCATCCGTTTTGTTTAGTATTTTGATTTCTTGTTACCAAATGTTTACACTCAGGACGTTACATTCTCCGCTTCAAAGCACCGTTTTAAGCGATTTTTTTCGTTGGAAACCTACTACCATTCCAAAGAGCCTGTCTTTTGTCAGTCAGTCCTTCAGTTGCATTTTTTGTGGTTTTCTGTTTCCACTTGAGATCTGAGAAGAGATGGGTCGGTTGTGTTAGTGTGACAGCTGTCAACAGAGTTTGTTCTTGAGAGGCTATTTTGGCAACATAATGCAAATACTCGTTTTTCAGTGCTCTTCAGCAATTTGTGAATAGTTTGCTGCTTGAAATTATTCAGCGATTTATTTGTGATGCAGACTGAATATGGCAAGCAGACGAAGGAGGTGTAAAAACGACCCAAATTCTTTCTGTTATATTTGTGGACAATTCACGTTTCCATCTCAAAGAAAGCCAATCTCGGATTTCGTTAAAAAGGCATATCTGGCATACTTTGGTGT
>RDPX01000023.1:2792862-2816932 GCA_003991215.1 Morbakka virulenta
TTTCGAGAGAACTGCATGGGACACATTTGTCAGTGTTATTGATAACTTCCTTGGCAAGAAAAAGTCTGTAGACTACTAAGACCATGTCAAAAATATGTTGAAAGCATTCCAGAAATTGGGCTGCAATATGAGTATTAAGGTCCATTTTTTGTTCGGCCACTTGGACAGATTCCCTGATGACCTGGGTGACATAAGTGATGAACAAGGTGAACGGTTCCACCAAGATATTAAAGTGATGGAACAGCGATATCAGGGCAGATGGGATGTAAATATGATGGCTGATTACTGCTGGTCTATTAAGAGAGACTGCCCAGACATCAAACACAGAAGGAAGTCACGGAAAAGGAAATTTCTTCCTTAGTTAACTGTAAAAAAACTTTTTGTAAGTATTTTGTTTTTATTTTTTTAAGCCTCTTGTTCATTTTTCCTTTCGTTTGGTTTGCTTGAATTTATTTGCATACTCTTTCATATGACAACAAGATCATGCGCCAACTTTGCCTTAATTTTATCCTATTCTATACGGTGCATTTTTGGTCAGCGAATATATGGGCACGGATTCTGCCCCCTAAAATCTTAGGATCTATTCTAGCTGCAGTCTTGAAACTTGGTAAGGTGGCAGAAGAACAATGCTCCAAAGAAATTAAAATACAAATTTTTGGTGATGATGTCATCAGACGATCAGTGACATCATCATATTTATTGGCCATTGGAATTTGGCGATTTTGGCCAAAATATTTAAATCCCAGAATGAACCAAATTTTTGTAGAGAATGGACCTGAAATGAATCTGATCACTTTTTTAATGCATTTTTCAAAGAATGATGAAAAAGAATGATGCCATCAATTTCACAATCAAAAAAATCACATGTTGGCCGAGTGCCAACTTTGACCAAAAGTCCAGTGACAAAACGAGTCATCACATACGCTTGAAAATTGCAGTAAAACTGTACAAATATGCCTCGATAAAAGTCAAATAGCTTTGAGTTCACAGCTGGTTCCATTTTGAAAATATTCGGGAGAAAACCGAGACGGTGGTGCCAATCACCATACGAAATAGGGTTGAGTAAAAAAAATTGAAACCTATTCCGCAAAAACTAGACGTGGTGGGAACAAATGGATATCATTTTTGGATTCAGCACGAAAGATTGGTCCAGAAACACTTTTATTTTTAAAGAAAACATGACATTCCCCAAAAATTGTTGCCCTGTGTAATTGAAGGTTTGTTTAGATTTTATCTCCGGGCATTTGAAATAATAGTGTGGGAGATTGTTCATAGCTGTAGTTTATTTGTCTTCCGAAAATGGTTTGTAGCTTGTAATGGCACCTTGCTTCTCCTCAAGCTTTTCATTGCCTAATATTAAAAACTGTCAGGCCTTTTGAGCAATTGGAACCATTGGTGCTCAGTTGTTTATTTGTTGAAGGAACGTGCGTTATCTTTCAGATCCTTTTTTTTGGCACCACATACTCGGTGCAGCACAAAACAAAAACCAGGTGCCCAGTAAATACGACAGGAGACGCAATGCTTCCCTGTCTTTACCCTTTACTAATTTCAACCCATTAACTGTGTTTTGATTTTAAATGAATTTCCTGATAAAAGACTTGAAATTTTTATTGGTTTTACCTCTGATTTAAATCTTGTGTAATTTAAATGTCATATTTCAGTTAACGTGATCTCCACAGTTTCTTTCCTTAACTAAATTTAAACCTTACTTAAATTCATGGCTAGTTTCTTTTTCTCTTTAATGCTTTTCTTTCGGAGAGGGCGTTGTATTACAGTCGTTATCAGTTCACTGATCCTAGTAGTATCGTTTTCTACGGAATAACTCGATTGCTTCTGGGGAATTGTATGTATATTTGTGTTTCTCCTTTTGTTGTTTTTTATAAAAGATGCTCCAATTATCTCCCTTGTTAAAGATAAGATAACGATTATTGCTTCTCCCATTGCTCTTTGTAAACCATTGTAGTCACTCTCAACTTTTACGTTTATGTCTCCGGCGATGATTATACTATTATTGTTGTAGCACCCATCTAGTGTTTCCTTTAACTTGTATCAGAACTGTTTTTCTTTTCTTCTTATTCATTGTGAGAGCGGGGGTAGGCATACACTTTTACGAATCTCTCTCTCTCAGATCTTCTAAATTGAATCTTGTTGTGAAGTGCGCTTGTTGGTGGTCGTCCATTCCACGAGTGAATTCTGTGTTTTTTGGCTTATCATGATGGGAACATCACTTATGATTAGTTCACCTCCACTGAAGATGACCATCTAAGCTAAGGGCAGCTCCATCTTGCCCCCTACTCCCATCTGGGATTTAGTGAGATCCAAATTAACCCGCTGTACGTCTCGATCTTTTTGTCAATCTTCACTGCTGCCCATTTCTTTGCCTTAATTGTACGTTCATTAGCTGGTACTCTGAGTGTCATTAAGGATTTTTTTGGCTGGTAAGCTTCCGGACGGGTTTCATCCGTTGTCGTCATATTGCTATTGTTAGAAGTCTCCAGTATATTTGGAAAATTTGTTTTCATTTCTTTTACAGTTAGTCCTCAAACTATACCAGACTGTAAGAACATCTTCCTACCTACAATTGGAAAGCAAGAATATCCAGCATTTTTTCCAATGCAACCACCTCGAAACACGAGAACAATAATTGCTGGTCTAAGGATTGAAAAAAATAACTAACGGCTTTATCGATTATTTGTTTATGACATTAACAAATGACTTTATTTCAAGTGTGCCCGTGTGCATTACGGAACGGAATAAAAAAATGGCAGTGAGCACATACAAAGTGATATCTCGAGGACAATGAAGTATAACATCGTCATGAACCCGATGTTGTCATCGTAATACACCAAAACAGGCTTTTTTCGAATTGTATGAAGTATAATGAGATACAGGAATGATTATTCGAGATCTCCAGTGCTTCCCTTATCTAGAAATATTTGTAAATGACCCAAGACGTGCAGGCGCTATTGACTAATTGGCATCACCAGAATTGTAAAGCACCAAAGAGGAGCATACTTCGTGAAGTATTCCTGCGAAACTAGACCATGTTGTTTGGTCCATTAAAAGAACACAGCGCATATAGAAGAGCAAAACTCAACAATAAAATCGGAAGCAAGTCTGATAAGCCCCTCCCCCACCCCTATGTTAAATAGTCTGGTGGTAGTGGTGAACCTTGAGTCTCGACTTAAAATCTCACGTAGGAGGGGAAAAATTTCTTCAAACCAATGGCCATCCAAGTTTCGGAACTTGGATGGTTAAAAGCGGAAAAAGATAGAATAAGGAGGAAAGTTAGTACATTAATTCAAGCCTGCATTATCTGCTGGTTATGTGAATATTGCGGCACTGAGAATAGATGCTTGCAGCTAGGGGCGCATACCTCCAAACGAAAATTTTCAATGTGCGAAGACCTTTGTTTTCAGTGCGAAGACCTTTGTTTCGTAAACTGTCTTATAACGAGACCAACTAAGTAACAAATCTGCTATAGACGAAGTAATAAATCAGTTCGAGATTTGATAACAAATTAGCTGGAGACTAATTAAAAAAGATTTGGTGGGAAAGTTACATCGTTCACATTCGTGAGAATTGGTTTTATTTCGCGGAAAAGTTGCAACCGACACTTCAGTTTGGTGGGTAAGGTATCAGTCAATTGTAATTGTAATTAATTGTAATGTAACTTAATGGAAACGTAATCAAAATAAGTGTGAAAGGCTAATGTTTTAGTGGCCCAAACTGACAGGGCAAATCATGTCTTCCTAAAGGTAAAGCCTTTCATATAAAATAACAGCTTTGCCTTTGAGTCAATCCACTTGTTTTATCTACAGGCACACAGCCTTGTTTTGAGCAAGATTCTGTTTTTCAGTTCTCTTAAGGCCGAAATTCGCTGATAAATTTTAGTTCGTCTCGTTAAAAAGCAGCATACGAAAATAAGATCTTCGTGCACTACTGAATATTTTCGTTTTAGATTTTCGTTGAGAGGTATGTTGCCCCCAGCTGCTGGTAGATTGAACATGCCCTTGTTCATGTTGTTCATATTATTCTGTTTGCTGTGTCAAGAAAGCATAGAAGTTCTTGGTCTAAGCGAAACTAACTGGAGTAACAGTGGCAGTTTTAAAACTCAAGGCAATAAATTAGTTATATTTTCTGGGAAAGTTGAAAGCACTGGTTGCAATTAAGGGGTTCAGGCATTATATCAAATGAAACCAGCAGAGGATTATTGGGTTACAGCCCGATTTCAGATAGGTGCTAAAAATTAGATTTCAAGGAAAACCGTATGATATCAGTATCACTCAATGCTATGCGCCTACAAGCAACGCAAGTGATAAAGAAATGGACGAATTTTATAACACACTACAAGAAACCAATGACAACATTCCAAAAAGAGATGTAAAGATTATCTCAGGCGATTTCAATGCTAAGGTTGGAAAGCAAATTAGAAATATTGAATGCAATGGAAAGTTTGGATTAAGTGAAGAGAATGAAAGACAGACTGACCTTCTTGAATTTTGCAGAAGTAATAACTTTGTCATTGTCAATACACTTTTAGAACACCATCCGAGACATATGTACACTTAGATATCTCCATATAAATATGCACGCAATCAAATTGATTAGGTTATGATAAATGAAAAATGGAAAGGTAGTTTAAGGAACGCAAAAGCAAGACCAAGAGCTGATTGAAACTCCGATAATCAACTCCTTATAGTTGATATGCTGTTCAGACTAAAAAAATTACCAGTTTCAGAAACACCTCTAAAACTAGATTATGATTCTATCGACGAAATATACCGAGTTAAAATCTCTAACTCCTTTGAAGCCCTATTAGCAGTTGGGGAAGAGAGCTCACCAAGCGAGCTCTGGGAAGATGGCAAAAACATTCTCTTAAGCGTAGCTTAAAGTACCATTCCAAAGAAAAGAAAAAGGAACAAACAATGGATTTCTGGTGAAACAATAAAAGAAGTTGAAAAAAGGAGACTATTGAAAGCTAAAGGCATTAATAACGAAGTTGAAAAGGCTAAATATAGAATTCAAAATACGACAGTTCAAAAACTGATGAGAAAAGACAAGAAAAAATTCATAAATGAACAATGTCAGCGGATAGAGGACAAATTCATCACCAACTCTGTCAAAGACCTCTATGCAGGAGTAAAGAGTTTGACCAGAAAATTCAAACCTAGCATGGACACTGTGAAAGAAGATGATGGAACCAATCTTTGTGGGAGTGAAGAAGTAAAAGGCAATGGCAGGAATATTGCACTAAATTTTATCAGAAAAATTATGACAATAATAAACCACATCTTCCACTCTTTGCTGATCCAAAAAAAAGAACCACCTCTGTTGTAATTAGAGATCGAAAAGTCAATCAAGGAACTCAAGAATGGGAAAAGTCCTGGTGTTGATGAAATTGTGGCTGAATTAATTAAAAATGGTTGGGGTCATACCATAACCTACTTTTACAAACTCTGCACTTTGATTTGGAACAAAAAAGAATGGTCAGATGACTGGGTTTAGTCAATTTTTGTACCAATACCATAGAAAGGTGACATTCAACAATGTTGTAACACCCGAACCATTGCACTCACCGGTCACTGTAGTAAAATTATCCTTAAAATTTTAACAGGAAGAATGAACGCTAAGATGGATGAAGAAGTTAATGAAGTGCAAGCAGGCTTTAAACTCGGAACTGGGACACGAAACCAAATTCTCAATCTCAAAATGATTATGGAGCAAAACCAAGAGTATGAAAAAAATGTATTCTTGTGTTTCATTGATTACAAGCAAGCCTTTGACATGATCTCTCATAATGTACTGTGGAGTGTAATGGTCAATATGGGATACCCAGCCCATATTATTGACCTAATTAAACAGCTGTATAAACAACAGAAAGCAGCAGTCAGAACATCTCATGGCCTAACAGACTGGTTCATAATTAAGCAAGGTGTTCGCCAGGGATTCATTCTTTCCCTGCATCTCTTCGACATCTATTCGGAACAGATAATAAGAAATGCACTGGATGGTTTTGTTAGTAGCGTCAAGGTCGGTGGTAGAACTATTACTAATCTGAGATATGCAGATTACATTGTTTTAATAGCCAGTAGCATGGATGAATTACAGGACTTATTCAATAGAGTAAAAGAGTCAAGTTTGCAGTTTGGACTTGCATTGAATTCGAGTTAAACAAAAGTTATAAAAGTAGCTAAGAACAACCAGGATAAGAATAATGCAGAGCACATTAAAGTTAACAATAATGAAGTAATTGAAAATATAAAAGAGTTTGTGTATCTCGGTACACTTATCACCAATAATTATGATGACACAAGAGAAATCCGCCGAAGGTTATGTACAGCAAAAAGTGCAATGGTCTCATTGACAAATATATGGAAAGACAAAAATATTACTGTTACTACAAAGAAAATACTGCTAAACGCATTGATTTTTAGCATATCCACTTACGGCACAGAATGTGGGTATTGAAAAATATAGACAACAAGAAGGTTGAAGCATTTGAATTATGGTGCTATAGTCGTCTAATGCGCATCAGTTGGATTGAAAAGAAAGCTTATGAATGGATACTAGAAAAGATGGATGTAAACGAGAGGATATTAACAACAAAAAATTGTAGAAAAATGACTTTTACTGGACACATAAAAGGGAGAAAGGACATAACCAGTGATTTATTACTTGGAATGGTTTATGACAGGAGAGGGAGAGGAAGACTTATAGTTAGATATAAAGGCAACATTAAAGAGATTTCTTGTGGAAGAAGTATGGTTCAGTTGTACAGAATGGGACAGGATAGAAGGAAATAGATAGCCACGGTCGTTTATTTTGAACCTCTCGTTGGATGATGATGATGAATTACAATTTGAATTGCAATTACCTACTCTCGCAGGACCATACCAATATAAGAAACATATATGATGCATATGGTTTTAAACAAACGGTTAAAGAAGCTACTAGAACAACAAAAGTAGTGAAACATGGTTTGATATAATTATGACTGCAGGCAGCATGAAAGTTCCAAAATTGACCTTGAATACTAATTCTATTTGTGATCAAAATCTTGTTAGAATTGTCAGAAAAATGCATGTTAAAAAGTTCAACCCAAAAAAGAGCTTTGAAAAAGATTTCAAAGGTTACAACAAAATGACCTGCAAGGAAGAATTATGTCCAATTCCATGGGAATAGTCTCAATCAAATATCTATCATGAGATTTTGGATACTGTTCCAAAACTATCTTGCAAACATCATTAATAAACACACTCCCCTCGTTGAAAAAAATATCCGTGGGAATAATAACCCTTGGATGAAAAGAAACATCAAGAACAATATGAACACTCACGATTAGTACCTACGCTGAGCAAAACAAATTAATACCGAGAATGACTGGTCCTTTAACAAGCATCTGCAAAATCGAGTGACCAAGATTATTCGCTAAACAAAAGCAAATTATATTCGGAATACATATAGAGAAAACATCAGCAACCCGAAAAACCTTTGGAAAAAACTGAAGAAGGCTTACCCATTTAAATCCAAAGAAGGTCTATCGAAGTCATTTTCAACAGAACAAGGATAAAGAACTGACAAAATAGAAATGTCAATTATGTTTTGGTCTTACTTTGCTACCATTGCAGCTAAACCATAAAAAAGGCTTAATACCTTTGCAAATACCACTTGGCCAAAGTGTAATGCTTACAACTACCTAACAAAAGTAAACCCACAAAATTTCATATTCAAATTCAAGCCTGTACAAATTGCTAGTACACTAGAAATTTTCAAATATCTCCAAAGCTCGAAATCTTGCGGTATTGACAGTCTCCCTGCAATCATGCTCAAAGTTAGGGTAGAAGAAATAGCAGCAGTGATATCATAACTGCCTGATCTTAGTTTCCAACGGAAATAATTGCCGAAAAAACAGCAAAGTTAACACTTTTGTACAAACGGAGCCAACCTAAAGAGTTCTGAAATTAACGCCCAATTTCTGTTGTAAACGTTGTATCAAGAGTAATAGTAAATTTGCTTTCAACCAACTATCGGATTACTTTGGAGGTGAAAATCTGCTCACATCAAACGAATATGGTTTTCGCAGCAGTCGGTCCACACAACTTGCAGTCACCAACCTTATCGATCACATACGTTTAAACAAGAACAAGAGAAACCAGACAGGAGTTTTTTATGTGGAGTTCTTTAGGGCATTCGACACAATCAGTCATGCATGTCTACTTCCTTTTAACGGGAATACAGGAAATGAACTGGGATGGATTTCAGAATACCTGTTTAATCGAATTCAGTTAATAAATTACGAAGCAACTTTCTCGAGTTCAATGCAAATCACCCATGGAGAGCCTCATGGCTTTATAGATAGACCCTTTTGTTTGCCATACCTGTCAATGAAATTTTAACCACCTCTGAGCTATTCGTTATTGATATATGCTTACATTACTAACCTGTAGTTTTCTTCAAAACGAATTGATGAAATCGAACACACAATGAACCATAAAACTGCACTCGTGGAAACTTGGGTGGATGAGAGCTGCCTTCTACTCACCTAAAGAAAGACAAAACCGAGTTTGTGTGGTATGGTTTAAAAAAATTGAAAAGAAATGCAACATAAAAATCGATGGAAATGACACCAGTCAATATCGTATGAATACCTAGGGACAACTCTCGATAATCACCTCCATCTTAACGAACCTTACAAAGACGTTTATAAACGGATTTGCTCAAGAGTTAATCTACTAAAAAATTACAGACTCAATCTTGCAACTACAGCAACCGAACAAATAAACACTTCTGTAATTAAAACAATTTTTCTCTACTGTCCCTCTATACATCTTGGACAGAATAAAACTTGCTTACAAGAGTTTCAATCCTCACAAAATAGTGCAAAGCAAATAATTGGTCATAACGCTTCAGAACTTCCATCCATTCAGATAGAGAGAAAGCGAAATTTTTTCTTGATGTTTTTAAAAATCATTATGGCATTGAAGTCAAGAGCAAACCTAAATTTGAACTTGTTAATAACAATCATGAAGTTCTAGCAAACAAGTCAACTATAAAGCTCCCAGGAGTTAGATCTGAAGCTGATCGTAAAACATCATCGTACTAGGGAGCAATGTTAATTAATAACCGCTCTCTAAATGCTTGATCTGAACTTTATTTTAGTCATTTTAAAAGATTTATTAAGAAATATACATTCTAACTCTTTAATATTCTCACCATTGAGACTTTATTCGCTTACCTGTTTAAAGTCACACGAATAGTCGTATTCAAGCTTTAATTTTTCACTTTGCCAATCTTTCAGTTAATGGTCTAGAGAGTCTGAGGTATTTGTGCAGGGTACCGAGGATTAACTAGCTTCCAAGAGATAATTGAAAACCCATTCCTTCTATTCTATGAATTTTGACATGTAGAAATAAACTGATATGCACTTAAGTTTATAATGCTGGCATTTTGATGGATATTGTCTTGCGGCTTTTGACCTTATCTTACACAGACTAGTTTTAATTGTATCTGCAGGCTTTGTACCTTGGCAATAATTGACTATAAACATTATGTTTTTTTGTCCTGATTTTCCAGGCTTCTTAAGGAAAAATTAAAATGCTTTCCTTGTTAAGCCTAAAAAAAGGAATGTAAAATCAGTCCTACATTTGCTTTAGCCAGTCATATCCAATAAAACCAAAAGTAGCGCTACGTTTGGTAAAATAAACAGGGAGGACAAACCGAAGGTGTTTTCAAAGCAAAAGGTTTTCAAGAGTCTCATATAGAAATAGCAAAAAAAGAGAATTGAAATATTTGTTAACAACACTGTCTCTGAGCTCTCTCTTGGCTTGATTTCATTACGTATCATTCGGTAAACAGTAAATAGCAGTAATTACCTTTTACCCTACCATATCAGAACTTAAAAATGAAGTTCAGGCGCCTTTTTCTCGTATCAGTTGCTAACAGGGATACTAAGTTTTTAGAGGAAAAGAGGTGCAGGTTTTTAGAATTTATCTCTTGGGATCTGTTTTTGAATTAGCTACCTCAGCCAATAGAATTTTTATTAATAACAAACACTGGTAAACAAAGAAATTTTTTTTTCTCTGGCATGAAATATAAGAATAGTTTTAGACTGATTTGAGGGTGCTGAATTCAAATCTGATCTTAGATTTTCTCCATCACATCATGTTTTTGCGATATACATATTTATATTTTTTCATGAATTTTTAAGAAAATAATATCCTATCAAATAGTGTAGCAAAAAATGCCGGATTTTATGGTTTATTTTGGTAAATTTACTTCTCATTTAATCTCCCAATAAACTGAAGAAAATTTTTGTTTTCTTAGAATATGCATAACATAACCATTTTTTTTATACAAAAGTAAACAAACACATTTCAACTTACACAAACTCGTTTGCAGGTAGTGTTTTTTTAATTGATTTTATCACTAAATTTAGTTTTTTACTGATGTTGTTCTGCTGGGCTTTTTTTGTGAAACAATGCCTAAGGTGTGGAAGGTTGGGTAGAAATTCAAGGTACAACTCAGGTAGCTAACAAATTTTTTCTTGTCTGCAGGATGTTTTTCTGACCTAACAATGGCCTCTACATCTCACAGAAGACAGTGCTTAAGTGATCCAAATATATTTTGCTACAAATGTGGGAGCTTTACTTTGAAGAATCGGAGGCACAACATTATTGACTTTGGTAAGAGTGTGTATTTGGCTTACTTCAAAGTATCACTTGGACAAGCATTTGGCCCCTCACAAAGTGTGCAAAACCTGTGTTGAGACCTTAAGGTTATGGTCTCAAGGAAAGAATGCAAAACTCAAGTTTGGAGTGCCTATGGTTTGGAGAGAACCAAGCAATCATTTAGATGACTTCTATTTGTGCCTTGTTAATGTAAAAGGTTTCAATAAGAAAAACAAGCAATATTTGCAGTACCCAAGTATCCCTTTAGCTATTCGAACAGTCGTCCATAGTAAAGAAATACCTATACCAATATTTACTGAGCTTCCAAAAATCGATGACACAGATCTCTGCTCACCTTCGTCTAGTGATGAAGAAGACACTACAGATATTTTTCAGCCCTGTGATGAAAATAGTGACAGACCAATTCTGTTTACTTAGCAGGCTTTGAATGGTTTGGTTGGAGATCTTTATCTACCAAAAGAGTCTGCTGAACTGTTGGTTTTAAGACTGCAATAGAATCGAATGTTGAAACCCGGTACAAGTATCTCATTTTATCGCAACAGGTAAGCAGAACTGCGGAAATACTTCCATTTAGATGGCCAGCCTGTCTGTTGTACTGATGTAGAAGGGTTACTTCTCTTTATAGGACTTCCAGCTTATGATTCAGGGGATTGGAGACTTTTTATTGACAGGTCAAAAAGAAGTTTGAAATGCGTTTTGTTACATGATAAAAATAAGTATGGCTCGGTACCAATAGGTCATTCTGTAAAACTTAAGGAAGAATATAACAACATCAAGGTTGTTCTAAAGAGGTTGTAATATCATGTTCATGGGTGGGTAATTTGTGTGGATTTGAAAATGGTTAAGTTTCTTTTAGCTCAGCAATGAGGGTACACAAAATACCCCTGTTTTCTGTGTTACTGGGACAGTAGAGCTACAGCAGAGGATTGTGTGAATAACGAATGGCCACAGCAACAGAGTTTGGCATTTGGCGATAAGAATGTCATCAATGATCCTATAGTGGATAGAAACAACATTGTTGTTCCTCCCTTGCACATATAACTTGGATTGATGAACCACTTCGTCAAAGCTCTTAATCACAATGGTGAATGTTTCAGCTATATATGTTCAACTTTTCCTGGTCTTAGCAAAGAGGAAAAAAAAGCTGGTATATTTGATGGACCCAAAATTAGAACACTTATGAGAGATCCAAACTTTATCACATCCATGAATGAGACAGAAGGATGAGCTTGGAATGCATTTTGTAATGTGGTGCAGAATTTTCTAGGAAAATAGAAAGCAGAAAACTATGAAGAGATTGTGGAAGAACTACTAATGAGCCTGCTAGACCTTGGATGTAGAATGAGTATCAAGATCCACTATTTACACAGCCATTTGGACAATTTTCCAGAGAATCTTGGGAATGTGAGTGAGGAACAAGGGGAGCGTTTTCATCAGGACATTAAAACAATGGACGAACGCTATCAAGGCCGGTGGGACTCACACATGATAGCGAATTATTGCTGGAGTCTGATAAGAGACAATCCAGAAGCTGTACATCAGAGATCAGCCAAGAAAAGAAAGTTCAGATAACTGCTATTTGATACTGATCTGTGTTCCATATATATATATATATATTATATTTTCTATTTTTTTCTGTCATTCTATTTGGATTGCTGTACATCGACTTAGTAATATTTGTTATTCTTTGATTATTAATATTCAAAATGTAGTATAAAACGTCACGGTTTTATTATAAAACCTTCGATAAAGCTATAGGTTGATGAGTAATTTTCATCAAAATTTGGAAAATTGGATAGCTCAAAATCCTGATGTGATGGATGAAAACTTAGTTCACATTCGTAATCAACAGCCCATATTTAGTTAAAATTCGTTTAAAAACCCTTTGCCAGAAAAATCATGCTGACCAGTGTAAAAAATGTATCCCAGCTTACACTTGTACTGCCTTTTACCTCGGGTACCATTTGCTGTCCACTTGTGTCTATTCATCTTTGTTAATTGTAAAGAGTGTTTTCTGTGCATATTGACCTTATTTTCCATTTAGTAAGTTTGTTGAATATCCACCTGAACTTAGGACTTCCCTATTACAAATTCCACATATCATATAGTTTAGATTGTTTTTCTTTTCATTTCAAGCTGCACACCCATTTCTCCATTTTAATTTATTTAATCATGCATACTTATACACTACTTTTCGTAGTTGGTAAATTTTTATTTTGCCTACCCTCTTTACCTGATTTAAATGAAATTCTCGATTTAATTTCTTGTTTTTGGACAATAAACTGGATAATTTAGGATAAATTTTGATAAATTTTGTTATTTTTTGACAATATCCTGGGCTTGATATGACTTTAGTCTTCATTTAAATACTCTGCACAATTATTGTGGATTTAAGGTAAAACACAGTATTCTATTCGTTTACTTATTGCCATATTCTACATTTTTTTGAAATTCTCATGTGTACTGATTGTATGTATGTACATTTACAAGTAAATTGATCAAATATCTATATAAATTTACATGTATACTAGTCATATTTTCAAATGAAATGGTTAATACCTATTACTGCAATCTAAACTAGTAGTCAATAGTCTACAAATAATACAAGGTATTAAAAGAATCTAAATTTGAAATTGGCACTCAGAAGAATGATTGTACATGTTCAATTAACAAAATAAGCTCCGTTGCTCTGCGTTTACAAGCTGGGCCATGCGTAGTTGAAAGTAAACTCCTTAGAAAATTTAAAAATAGCCATTTATTGATTACAATGTCAATAATGCATCATAGGTAAATCAGAATACAAAACATTTTAATTATAATGTCTGTGTCTTATTATCATTATGAATTTCCTGAATACTGTTACCTCGTTTTGTATGCGTAAAGTATCCCAGTCATCAAGCAATCTTTTAGTCCAAAGCCATTTAACCTCTTTCTTTGGCACTGAAGCTTTGAAATGCATTTTTATCGTTTTGAGATCTTGTTTACAAATGGTTGAGACTCAAATGTGCTCACATTAACAGTTAACAACACTGTTCGTACTTATACATGTTTATGTCAGATATTTTTTCTTAATAGAGAATATACGGATGAAAATAGATTATGAAAAAACTATCTACTTTTAATAAAACCCAAACATTACAATAAACAAACACCACATTAAAGGCTAGGTACAAATCATCAAAACAAAATGTTCCAAAGAGTTAACTTATGTCTTGTATTCATATATTTCATTTCAGTTTTATCAGGTGTTTGTTGATTACTTCATGTGATATTACGCTACAAAGGTGTAAATTTGCTACTTTTTATATTGGAGAGAAGATAGAGGAAGGCTTAACTTTCCATCCTTCTCACGGTATCACATTGCAACCGTAATTGCTGTATTTTTAGAAAATTAAGATTCATTTGTCTTACAATACATAATTAAAAAAAAAGCATGTTTTTCATTTGGTCACTATGAGATATTGACGACATTTTGCTGTTTGGAGGCTCAATAAATAATTCTTAGGTTTTTGTAGCCTCCTAGGTGATCTTGAGGCTAACATATGTGAGCTCGAGTCAAGATTGTGAGACTTGGTTCTTTAAATATGTATCGAAATATGAGATCAGATAGTTCTTACTCTTTACACCTTTGCGGTATCTCAGCTTATTTTTGGAGAAACTGTCAGCCAAGGGGTGAATCTGGAAATTACATTGCAGTGTTCATACGTTAAGTCACAATACCATTACATTGTTTTTTCAGTTACAGGGCATTGACGTCAACATCTTTGTTTTGGCAGGGAAACGACGAGAATTTACCCTCAACCTGTAGGACAACGTTGTTGCATCTTTCTTTCATGCTTTTCATTTCGATTAACAAATCAGAGATAATTTTTCGTATTTCTGAACTATGAATCTTTTTTAAAGATATGAGGCTTTGTTCACTGACTGGAAAATTGTTACTTCCTGTCCTGTTGCTTTCTGTTGAAAAAAAAGATATTGGTTAATATTATTATTCTATTAGTGCACTCAACTTTAAATTATTCCTAGCCAAACATATTTTGAGAATACATAGTTATATCATGATTGAAAACCTGTTTTAGTTGTCACAAAGAGGCTTTTTTGTATGGTATCTATATAAGCAAATTTTAACTTGGGTAAGTCACATTCCCATGCTCTAAATATACTAAAGATGCCTTTATGAACATCATATGCTTTTTTAAGGCCTTGTTGTTTAGGTAAATTCAGTGAAATAGTAACTCCACTTGAATTTAATAAACTACTATTTATGCTTATTCCGGGTAAGACATAAATGCAACAATACCAAATTGCACAAAACAATTTTCAAATTTTATTGAAAATTGTTTTGTGCAATTCACAGCAGAAAAGTGGTCTTTTGAACCTACTTTTCTTTTAGGGGATATGACCTTTACCGAAAAATACACTATGTAAATGACGTCATAAAAGCATGGAGATTTTTACTGACGTCATCAATATTCAGATTTCCCGAATGCGTTGTCATATTGGTAGCATTCATTACGTAAAGTAAAGGAGGAAAAGAGAGGTAACGCATACATTTTGAGTGCTTTAAAAATTCGACAAAATGCTGCCATGCAAGAAAAGATCTCGAAACGAAAGAAAAAGGAAGATACGAGATTTAAATTGAAATAATGAGCGAGGAAGGTGCCTACGGTCTTGTTAGCTTGTCATCTGACAGGTATTTTTTCCAAAGATGACATACCCCGGGATTAAAAACTACTTGTCATTTACACTACGTCTGTACATCGCCCAAGATCTGAAGTGGTATAAAATCATAAAGGCCGAAAACCAGAAAATTTGTGTTTGGTTTTGAATGGCCTTTTGAAAATATTTTACCCCCGTTTACCTGATGCTGCTAAACACACATGGTATTACTGTTGCAGAATCAAGTCTGGTGGAATGCTTGACAGTGATAACGTTGATTGTCCAATTGAATGTTTCCATTATGTATGTATAAGAGTAACTGCCCCCCTTCTTTTCACTAAAGGAAACTGGTTTAGAGCATCGTGCGGTTAACTGTCAGAAACCAAGCTGAAAAGGGAAAGGATGCAAATATAAATAATCAAATTACAGCTATGGAGTACCACAATATTCTATAGTTTTTATTGTTACTATTGAAGAGTACGATTGTGACAAGAGTATCAATGGAGTACAGCCATGGGCTCCGAGTAAAAGTTTGGAAGGAAACATCCAAAGGGTAAATGGGCTTAAAAATTACTAAGTGTATGATAAGTTAAGACCAATTCAGTCATTTTCTTTTTAGGTTACTATTCTGTAGGAGGACTGAGCTTGTAGTGTACCCAGGAGGGCAAGGGGCACTTCCTCTCTGATCCTCAAAAATGAAGTATCGGAGAAGTGGCTAAATCTTCAGGAAAACATAAAAATTCTTAGAAGACTTAAATGGCCTTTTATAAGACAAAGACAAGAATCTTCTGACGATTTGTGACGTTTTGAAAGGCTTTGTCCAAACAATTATAGCCGACAAAAGCCATTAAATATCCATTTTCATAGCCTTCCAAAGACAACACTCTGTCTACCTCATTTGCTTCCGTAAAATTTAGCAGTTTAATTTATTTAGAAAAGAGTCTGCTTAGAAGGGCGGACTTTAAATATTTTTTTTATTCTAGGACCCAAATATTCCTTAGATTTACAGAATTTATGTCTATGGAAAGGAAATCCTTCAGTATACATGATAATAAGTTCTGTTTTATTGATCAAGATTCTTGTTATTGCACACCCTCTCCCTAGTTTGCAGCGACTTGCGTTTTTCTGTTGACGTCTCTAATCACAATATTATTATTTGTACACTTTATTTTTTTGCTAAAAATTACTGATTTGTCTTGCTGTAACAAGGTACTAAAATCTGTCCACAATTTTGATCCATACATGACACATTAAAAAATATATTTTCTCTACTAACATTCTTTACTAACCATTTCAGTTATTTTATGTAGATTTTATTTCATTTTATTTCATTTTTTTCTCTTCTCTTCTTAGTTTTAAAACATTTCTTGCGTCTCTAATTTAGAATAGAGTTTTTTTAACATTTAAAACAATAGGGTGGATTATATGCCTACTCTTATGCATAAAATAAGGATAACTAATTTGCTCCACACAGAAATAAAAACAAAACTGTGAGTCTGGCTCTCACCTTTTTTTCGCATGCTGATTTCTCTTACATGACCAGCCAAACACAAGAATACCAGTAGTACTATAGTGACCACAAACGGTATAAAGATCTCTTTGCTTTTGATGTCTGTCATACCACGTGATTTTTCTTCTGCTGCACTGTCTTTCTTTTTTACCTAAAATATTACATATGTCGAGAAATATTATGTTCATTTCTATTGTACTTTTAAGTAAGGAGGCATTTTCAAAATACTGTTTATCACCGTTACGTCACTGTGATTGGATTGCAAACTGTTTACGGGATTTATATTCCGGGGTAAAAATATTTTATTGGTATTTTTCATGTTCAAGTTCATGTTGTGCATGTTCACCTGAGAATAGCCATTTTTGAAGTAGCGCAATTTAGGGTAGTGCATTTTAAATCAAAATTCATGATTTTGGAATTAATATTTTATTGTTATTTATGAATAACAAGACATATTAAATACAAATTTAATAAAAAACAAGATAGTTTTTAACCTTATCATCATTTACATGTTTCGGCATTCACATACCTTCTTCAGAATGTACATAAAAACGGACAAGAATTATCAAGGCTTTATATATATCCAGAAAACTAATCAAAACGTCATAATTAAATGTTTCAAAACGTATGTAACAATACACAAAAGATAACATAGAATAAAGACATTAATTAAGTAATTGTGCTATGTAACAATATAATTGTTTATTTAATGCCGGTTGTTTCCATTTAATATGCAAACTCTCATTTATGCGTAGTTGGTGCTTTGTGCTTGCATAATCTAAAATGGAAAAAAAAATTACCATTATCACACGCTCTTTATCAGTCTAAAGAGGCATTTATGTGTTGATAAATATAGGAGTTACTCGCAGATTTATCAACTCTCCGCTGCCGTTTAACCGTATTCCCGGATTAATGGCAGGCATTTTAAAAGCCCTACACGGTATGTGTTGGATTTGACCAAATGTCTTTGAGTATCAAGACATTCGATACAAGAGGCTTTTTAAAAATTCCAAACCTGGAGAATCAGCTCATATTGTGTATTAGGTACAACAAAAGAAAAGGATGATTACTAAAGCTACAAAAGAATGTCACTATTGGTGATATATGCAATGGATTTTCTGTAGGAATAACAAACCTCAAGTAAAAAAATGGTAAGATTATAATTGATGGAAGGGAAAATAAAACTCTAAAATTACATGAGGGAATAGACCTGAAAAGTATTTTTAATTCGTTTGCTCATGTTGGTAGAACGGATGTTACAATGCAATGCCATTAAATGAACTGTTTTTCAATAAGGTGACACCAATTACAAAATTATCTTCAAAAATCTTTTAGTAAAAGCACTACGTAGAAGCTTTGAAGTGAATTTATCATAAACCCGTGTTGAGGAATAAAAATGAGATCAGAACCTTTGGCTTTACTGAGGATTGACCTACATATGCAGAAGTGCCATAGGAAAGGAAATGGAGTAAGGGATGCATCTGAAAATGAAAAGAATTAGTTTCGTGCCCTTGAAATATTAATTTTTAATACATGAATGTATCTCTTGTCTCTATGTTTTCAGAAATGTAGGCTCAGAAAGTGGAACACCATTACAACAGCTGTAGTACGGAAAGGAAAGCATCCAAACTTATAATCTTTTGAATTGAAAGCAGACAAACAAATCCATTAGACAAGGAAGCCCACTGGGTTTGAATTACATTTAATAATTACTGTTCCGTAAAGTTTCACCTTACGTGGTAGGATAAGGTCAAAATCGATCCTATTAAATCGGTGTTATCTACAAAGTCTTCATTATTGCCCAATAATATTCAGATATATGAAGGAGACTATAAATATAAAAATTCAAATATAAAAAAAATGTCCGCACTCCTTCATGCTAATGCTTTACCTTTCTGCGGTTATGTATAAAGAAAGTCAAGTTAGTTTACTTACCTGGAGAGGAATTACAAAAGCAGCCATTGATTTGAACACCAAATTTTGTCTTGACAGAACAAACTCTTTTAAGCAATGTTTGTATTTAGCTGTATTGGCGCCAAGAACAAGCCCATAAACAAAATACTTTTCATAGATTGCTTTGAGACGATGCTCTTTAAAGAGGTATTGAGACTGACCAGCTAAATAACTATCAACCAGAATAGCATCTACATGCTCGGATGCCAATTTTTTTGTAGAATCTTCTAGTGACGAAACACCTGCAGGAAAGAACGCTGAACATAAGTTACCCAAGATCAGTAATAAACATTTTCTTTTGCCAATACAGTCTTTTCTCTTTATATCGTTGTATCTATTTAAAGTACCTCAAAAAACCCACTGGCTTTGCCTAATAATGCATAATTAATAAAAAAATCACCACTCTTTAAATGTAAACGGTTACGGCAAAATGGCTTCGTTGAGAATTACAATCTTAATAATCTACTTAGTGGTGTAAGTGGAATATTTAAATAATATTTAAATAAGACCAATTTTTATGGAGTAATATAGAAATCAATCTATAGGAAACTGATAGTGACCACGTTTATCAAATGGTAAAATAAATAAAAATTTGTACATCAAGGTAGGGAACTGAAAGCTCCATGACTCTTGTAATCAACGACAGAATATACAAATTTAATTGTAAAGATTGTGTATTCCTAATGGAAGATAATTTTTAAGCTCCAACTAATATTTAACAAAAAAGGACAAAAACAGAAATGTTCCTTTTCACTTTCAATCTTAAGTACATGGTAGGTAATTCAAGGAGAAGTGCTATGAAGTTTGACAAGTTCGGCAAATTTCTGTCAACATCTTTTCTTAACAAACAACCATTGTCTTCGATTGATATTACAAAGATATTTATGGTGAAAAAATACAATAATTCACATAGTATTAAAACTATCTTCATAACATTTGTGCTAAATCTGATAGTCCGATTATTCCTTAGAAAATTATAAGCCAAGGTACTCTACTTCATTATTTGTAAACACTAATCTAGACAGTTGTTTATTTGCTGTATCCATTAGGGTGATAGAAACCGTTATTCAACCATTCATGGGGATTTTTTCCAACAAAACTAGACAACAATTAATTTCGGAAACTGAGTTATTCCTGTTATCATTATTATTATTATATTATTATTATTCTATTATTATTATTATTATTATTATTCTATTATTATTATTATTATTATTCTATTATTATTTTTATTATTATTATTATCATAATGATGATCATGATGATAAAAATTTCTTTTAAATTGCTTTTTCAAGATCAAACACTGGGTTACTAGCAGTGACCTAAGGTGAGTGAAATTGGAAGTTTATTTATATATTGTTAGGAAAACCCTGCGCCATTTGCCTTTGCGTTATAGTTTTATAATTAGCACTAGTATGATAGCAAATAAGTTTCATTCATTTAAGAATCATTTTAGGTCAGTTTCATTCATCGTGTTTTTCTTTTGTTTCGTGTTGTGGCTATTATTTACTCAAATGCCTCAAGACACGGATCTTGAAGAAGTGTTACGTCCGGGCGGGCTGTGCTGCCGGGGAAATTTATTGTAAAGTTATCTTAGTTATTTCCTGTTATTCTTTTTTCTTATTGGCTGATATTTTAATGATTGCAAAGTTGTAACCCTTATAAAGAGTTAGTTGTCGCTTAAACAAGCGTGTGCCTACATATTGTAGCAAGTTGTAATATTGGAATGATATGTCGAAAACCAAGTAGGTCGACTTTTTGCGTTGTTTCTTTAACTTCGATTTTTGTATCCTGAACTAGCGAATACGCGGGTTGATTTAGCCACATATATGGAAAAGTTAGTATGAAACTGGTATAAATAAAACATGTAAAAATATATGAAAATATAAAAAAATCTGTTAAAAATAGTATAAAAAAATTGAAGGAAAATATTCAATTCTGGTATAAAAATGGTTATCAAAGAGGTGCAATTTTTTTTCACACACATACATTTCTTACGATCGATCAGCATCAATCTTCACAAAATATCTTCACAACAAATTAAGCACTTAACAAAGATCATTTGAACAATAGACATATAGAAAAATGAAATTTATTAAACTGTTTAACTTTTAGATCTAACTGAATAGTCAATGCCGTTCTTAAGACGTGTGCTGTGCTATTAAGTACTTTTTTTGAAAGTCCTTGAGTGATTGCTTACATGGTATTTTCTTTAGAAATTGGCTGGTCCGATTTTTGATCAGGCCACATTTTTTAATTTCGATTGCCAAATCCTTGTATTTTGCAAGTTTTTCAAACATTTTTGCGGAAATATTTTTGTCTCAAGGAAAGCTCATATCAATGAGAAGGCAAGTAGGTTTTTTGTTCGATCCTTGGCTATGGTATCAGGACGGTTGGCCTGAATTGTGTGGTCAGTGTGGACTGGAAAATCGTACAGAATGGTAAATCCAATCCTTCCGTAACTAGTTTTGGGTGGTATTTGTACCAGTTTCTATCGCTTTCCACAGAAACGTACTTATATATATTCCAATGAAGATACTGACCTACCCAGTCATGACGGTTCTTATATTCTTAATGTGTTAAAATGGAGCAACTAGAGAAAAGGTGGTCAATCGTTTGTGTTTTTTCTTGGCAAAACCTGCATTTTATCAGCACCATTATGCATAACACTAGCCTGGTATTCTCGAGTAAACAAGCTTTAATCTTGAGCAGCAAAAATAAACTCTGCCGTTTCCCCTTTCAGTTCAGAGCTTCTCAGCAATTTGATGGATTGCATTTTAATTTACATCAGCCTATATAGCTTGAGCTGCGACCTGTCCATGGACAGGTTTTTCCAGCCATCGTGATTCAAGCTGTTTCACACTGACATTTTAAATCAATTTCTTTGTTTTTCGAGCAATTTCAGTTAAAAGGTTATCATTTTCGATTTCAAGATTCAATGCGCGAGAAAATTTATCAGATTATTTATCAATAGAATGTAGTTTGTTAGAGCTTTCGTGCAAGTCGACTAATTGAAGGATCCAGTCGTTTTCAGCAGGTAAGCACTGAAAAAGTCCTATTGCGGTCTGCATCCGGCTTTGGGTGAGCCATTCTATGACAATTGAATTGTTTTCTAATTTTGGTATCTAATCTTTGTAGATCGCTAAAGTTCTAGTTGACGATACCAAAACTACACGTTACAACTGGCATAGCTAAGTTGTTGATAGCTAATATGCTGTTTATTGAATTTAATTCTGCTTTGATTCATTACCTTCAACTCTTTCCTCCATTAACCCCTTAATGGTCGCTTCTTTTGTGTGATTTAAAACCCTTTGTTTAATTTGTGATATTTTAATATCTGCTAGTTTTTTATCGTGAATTACGTATGTCCTCTCCTTACCTAGTTTATTTGCATCTAAAACATCGAGTTTATCGCTCTCGCTATTACGTGAACACCATTTAACAGAAGTATAATCAGTATGGTTGTTTTCAGATTTTTCAGAGGATAATAGAAACAATATAAAACCTCCGTATATTTTTCCCTAGTCCATTTTTTCGGGGTTTTTTCACTAATTTTGTTTTAGTGGTGAACCCGCAGGGCCAGGGTTAGGGAACGCCTGTAAAAAATGTAAAATAACTGTACATGTAATTTTTCACTAAACGTATTATCATTATTATTAACAATTTTTTATACACGACGAGGTCCTCAGTCGTAATAAAATATACCAGAACATTATATACGGTATATACACCGTTGTCCTGGAAGTCCTGTAGGAATTTCATGTACATAAATAAAGAGGGAGTAAAAGCTGAAATAACTTTTATCACAAAAAATTGGATAAAGTGTAACGAAGATTAACGAAAAGAACAATAGTTAAAGTGTAAAACAATTAATAAAATTCAAGTTTTCTTTTAGTATTTTGTACATATCTTCTGAATATTTCTTGCCTTAGTTCTGATCTGCATTCAAGGGGTAGCTTGTTGAACTCAAGACCATCATGAAAATAAAATGATTTTCATGCCACCTCTAATGTTACTTTAGGAAATCTGAGTAATAAACCGTTATTTTTAGTTTTGTTTAATGTATAAAAGCAGTAACTTTTATTGCACGTTGGTTACTTCTAAACCTACGGTGAAGTTCACTTCGAATAAACTAGAAAAAGCAAGTGTCTTACAGAACTCAGGCTTGTACCTTACTTCTATCGATCCTATTCCCACCTATTGCACTATGTGTTTATTTAAATATAGGGTTATATTTTGGTATGCATATACAATTGATTTCCTATGCTTTTGTGGCAATTTTTTGTTGTTTTAGTAATGAACATTTCTTTCAAAGATATTATGAGCACTATGAGTTGCACTTTGTTGAGCAATAGGAGTTTATTTAATATCAAGTCAGTTGTTTGAGGAGTTTATTATTTGTAATGTATTAAAATATTTACTTACCAACTGGAATAGCATTGCTACTCACAGCCATTTTATACTCTTCACTATCTGTAATGACTGCAACCTTAATTGAAACAAACCCGGAACAATGAAATGTAAAACATTTTATGAATAATAATAACAATGGAAAAAAAAAATAATAATAACAATAATTATAGGAGGTAATGGAAGCCAGAAGGCCGGATATTATAGTGCAGGACAAGAGAAAGAATATGACAGCAGTGGTGGATATGGCGGTACCTGGTAATCATAGAGTGAGAGAGAAAGAACAGGAAAAGATCGAGAAGTACCAGGACCTAGTGACAAAGATGTGGGTAACGCGAATGAATTTTGCGCCAATGGTGATTGGAGATCTTGGCACAAAGGATGGACTAGAGCAATATATCAATGAGCTGGGAATGGCGGCAAGTGTGGCAGACAGGCTGCAACAGAGCGCTCTCTTAGGGTCGGCCACAATACTCCGTAAAGTGTTGAATATTTAAGTTTGCAGGCCCCAAACGCACAACAACGAGGAAACCAGCCATCAGCTGGGAGGCGAGAAAGAAGTAGTAATAAAATAGTAATAATAGTAATAACAAAGTTCATGTCCAGCATGACAGCCCGCACAGGGAGATGGTATTCACCTGCCAGACGAGAAAACTTAACCCCGGCTACCGACCAGTAGCTTTAGAGGTTAAGCACCTTCCTCAATATGTTGGTGGTTCCAATGATGGTAGATGTTTGGAGTCCACCCAAGACATCAGGGATGCCCAACTCTTTCAAACTGCGCTCCAAGCGCTCCGTCACCACTCCTAAGCTTCCCACGACGATTGGGACAACGCTGGAACATACA
>RDPX01000023.1:2819047-2856975 GCA_003991215.1 Morbakka virulenta
CGGCAATAATCATTGACATAACAGTACCGGCGGATGCGAACGTGGCAGAGAAGGAGAAAAAAAAAGTAGAAAAGTATCAAGATCTGAAAAGAGAAATAAAAAGACTGTGGAAACTGAAGAAAGTAGAAGTTGTCCCTATTGCTATTGGAGCTCTGGGATTTGAGACCAAAGAATTTAAAAACTGGGTTGAAAAGCTTGGGATTCACTGCAACTTAGGAGTACTTCAAAAGACAACGTCGTTGGGAACAGCCAGGATTTTGCGAAAAGTACTGGAGTTTTGAGAAAGAAAATGCTGGTAGCCCATGGTCATTTGTTATGACCCGCCTGTCAGCATAGAACTCGGCAATAAAAACAGCCAGACACAAAATGTGAAAAAAGATGATAATAATAATGATAATAATAATAATAATAATAACAATAATTTAAACAATAGCATTCACGAACAACCAAATACCTTAGGCTATGAGTAATAGCCCAGTGATTAGTGGTTCTAAAACTTTGCACAATATAAAGAAAAGAAATCAAAACATAACAACAATAAAAAAGATATTCACCAACATACCTCAGCATTAATTTTTTTATCTTCTTTATTACAAATATTACTTTTATTAATAAGCAGTAGATTTATTAGAGTATCTGGTACTTTTTGAAGTTGTTAGCTACTGTCTGGAACGTATAACAAGAATTTAATTACTTGAGTACTGAAAGCTGAAAGTGCAAGTGCTCCAGTTGCTCAAAATTGAGGCTTATGTTAGTTATGTTAGTTAGTTTATGTTAGTGCATTTTAAAAATATTTTTACATTTGAAAAATATTAGTTCATTTTCATCAGTAAATAAATCCACGTAAGAAAAAGTGTTATGTTTATTCGGTTCGTGCTTAAAAGTTGGCAAATTCAGGATGTTATAGTAAATCACGCAACAGTTATTTTCATTGATTTCTTTATTTGAGAATGATGTTAAACTAACTGTTTCGCGAAAAACATTTTCTAAATGCACTTTGTGGAATCAGGTTTCCTTATCTTTGAAATAAAATTACTCCAAATTTGTGCCAATTACTAGGGGACAAGAAAATCGATGCAGCTCTGTGACAATATAGGCCAAAACAAATGGCCTTAGCCAAATATAATGTGTAGTATGAGGAATTGCTAGACAGTAGAAATATCAGGAGAAAAGATTATGAATTTGCTAAAAGTTTACCCTAAGGAGCAGTGCACGTAACGCCTCTTGTTTCCAAAGCAAGAGTTATAGGTTCTACTTTTGAGAAATTGAAGCTCTTGATGATTGTTTCTCCTTTGTTTGGAGAATTTCTAGGTATGATTTAGGAGATTATATTAAAAACTGGAATGAAATGGAACAATCACGACTGAATTTGAAGATCAGAACACTGCCATCTAGGCAGTCCCTTGAGTCAAAATTAGGAATATAGTTATGATGAAAAGGAAAAAGAAGTCACTAAAACTTACAACCATGAGTACAATACTATTAAGTGGCACAAGAAAAGAAAAAATTATGATGACGCAACATCTGTAGATTTCACTGAAAGGGAAGTATTTAGAATTTATAGAGGCATATTTTGTAAAAATGCATAACGATGTACCACCACTCTTCAGTCAATGTGGAGTTAATCTTTAGTCCCAACAAATTGATATTTCAACAGCAGTTGGGCTTTAAATTCTTTAAAAACATTAAAACAAACAATTAAGTGTACTTTTGATGCGAATGAACAAAAAGAAATCACTATAACTTGTAAAGAATACAGAGCTATTAAATCGTATGAAAAGGAAAAGTTATGATGATGCGACATGTGCAGCTTTCAATGAGAGGAAAGCAATTCGAGTCCAAGCGTTTAGTCTCATTACTGGCAAACTAATACAAGGTTTATTAAGACGAATAAGAGCTTACGCAACAGTTACCAAAGTATTTTTATTAAATAGAAATTTTTCAACAGATGCCTGAGTGTTTTCTCTGAAGGTGTAAAAAGTGTCTAAATGACTTAAATGGAGATTTTTTTGCAGGAATTTATCCAAAATATAAACAAATTCAAATTAAAGAAAAAAGATTCTTAGACCAACTCTGTAGTTATATAGAATTTACATTGAATGAAAAGTTGCTGAGAGTTTTCCAAATATTGAAGCAGCTCTGCATTTGTTTTTGACAACCATGTCCACCAATTGCATTGATTTTCTCTACTTAAAATAGTTAAAAATTACTTAAGCTTAACCAAATGGCATACAAAAATACAATATCCCTCTTTATTATCAATTTTAAGCATAGGAAGTGATATTGTCAGAAGTTTCAACTATGACGATATTATTCATAATTTTGAAAGCATTATGGCAAGGAAAGAAAATAGCAATTTTGAGCATCGCTCAGTAATATAAGCATGTGTATTTATAATATGTCTTAGTTATGTGAAATGAATTCGAAGTGGTATATATTGGTTATGCTTCACGTCACTTTTTTTTCGAAAAATTGGACTCTTCCTTAGCAAGTAGCCTTTAGGCCAACGTCAACTTTATTCCCCGCCCTGAAGAATGAGAGTTTCTTTAGATGACCTCATAACCTCATTTGTCTCTCATTAATCATTGTTTTAAGTTCGCCTATTGTACTTGACTTTCTTAATACTGGTTCTATTTTCATTCAGTCAATCCACAATTCACAGGAATATTGAATATTCTAAAGTTTTATTTCTTATAAATTGTAATGAATTATTATGTAATTTCAAACAAAGTATTGACAAAAGAAAAAAGCGAAACACTATCTTTCTGAGTATCTAAAGACGTACTAAGCTAAATATTATTACCTTGGAACCTCTGAGTTCTATATCGTTTGACAAGCAAATGCTAGTTAGGGTAGCTGTAACAATACCAGTGAAAATTGCACATGTAACAACCCCGAATAAAAGCCAAATAATGGTCAAAACTCTGCCTGAATTACTCTTTGCGTAGACATCCCCATACCTTTATAAAAAGAAATGAAATAAAACTGAATAAGTACGAGATTGTTTTTTCAAACTACTTTTTGTGCAGCTTGTGTATATAGCTTTTCTGACGGGATAGCATCTAATGACAATTATCTGCTGATTTTCGAGTACATGGTTTCACCACTCCCCTGAAATCACTCAAATTTCATGTCTGGGTACAAGTGGCTGTCAATGCAAGATAGCAGCTAAACCCCAGCCAATTTCTCAGCTTGCAGGATAAACGACTTGCAGGTAGTGAAAAGCCCAGAAAGTAGACATCTAATACCAGCACAGGAAGACAGCAGCAGACCTACCAAAAGAGTCCAAATAGGACACCACTCCTTCACCAATAGGCATTCATCACTGAAAGGCAACAGCAAACTACCACTGTACATTGCCAATAAAAATAATAAAAATTCAAAGAATAATGTTCAACAACAAGGTTATAAAAGGAACTAGTACTCATAAAGCACTAGCTCCTTTTATAACATAGTTTTAAGGAATAAATGAAAAGTTTTATGAACAATTAGACGAAGCAAATAAACCAACATAATTCACATCATAGTGATAGGGGAGCTTTATGGTAAAATCGGGAAGGTTAAGAGGATAAATATGGTTAGAAAATACTGCCTGGGTATTCAAAATGGGGGTGTAGGGAAAGAAAGTACTTTGGAAATGGGAAAATACGGGAAATGAGATATGCGGAAATAAGGTAAAAGCGACAGTACAAGGAATTTTGGGAAATAATAAAAATGGCGAAATATATTCTGGGACAGCAAAACGAAGAGAGGATGATAGACTATGTTAAAAGTGTCAAGTTATCATCACAAACTTCTNAATCGGGAAGGTTAAGAGGATAAATATGGTTAGAAAATACTGCCTGGGTATTCAAAATGGGGGTGTAGGGAAAGAAAGTACTTTGGAAATAGGAAAATACGGGAAATGAGATATGCGGAAATAAGGTAAAAGCGACAGTACAAGGAATTTTGGGAAATAATAAAAATGGCGAAATATATTCTGGGACAGCAAAACGAAGAGAGGATGATAGACTATGTTAAAAGTGTCAAGTTATCATCACAAACTTCTATTTAAATAGGGAGGACTACCAATATAACTTATAAAACCTACATGTTATAATAATCATGACAATTTTTCATGATAATGATAAGATGAATTAGAAATATATAAAAAGATAAAATGCAGCGTTACATAAAAATATCTCTTCTTGGTTACATTTTTTACTAAACTATATACCGGCAATAAAAATAATGAAAAGGGAAACAAACAGGACATGTTTACAATTCCTGCCTAACTTAATTATGTTATTTCCAAGAGATTCTAAAAGAGGTTTACTGCGAGGCTGTATTTGATGGATAAGCCAACGGTTGATGGAGGGTTTTCACATGCAAAGGCAAACTAAGGGTACGTAGGCTAAAGGAATAATGAGTGGAGGTGGGTGACAAAACCAAACCTCAGTAACTGAAAAATAAAATCGTCAAGCAGAATATCAAAAAGAAACTTTTTCTCCAAAATTAAGTAGATACTGAAAAAGACTGAGAACTGTGGCAAGTAAAGTACATGGACAAACATTTGCTTAGAATATTCCAAGAAAGAAGGTAAGCATTGCTATGCGGAACAGAAACGGTATCGCTAATACAAAGCTTTGAAAAGAAAATGAGGGAGGCAGAGACGAGGGTAATTTGTTGATCTTTAAACGGCACAAAAAGGGACATAGTACAAATAAAAAATAATAAAAGAAACTATAAGGAGAGAGCTAATATCTCAAAAAGTAAAAACATCTATAGTTAAGTTACTATATATGGAAAAAGTGAGAAATATGTCGGAAGTAGAGTGAAGGAAATAAAGCTTTTAAAATTACAGAGGCAGTGAATGACAAAAAGAAGATGACTGGAAAACGTTAGAGTAGGTATGACTGCACTGCGCTTGGAAAAAGAAGATACGCAGGATTCGAAATAATAGAGGTCCTGTGGAAAAAGAAAGAAAAGAACAACAATAGCAGGGATTAAAAAGCTGTTTCTTGAGAATCTCACTTTCTTTCAGTGAATTCTAGCTTATGGAGAAAAATCAAAAGACGGAAAAACTTAAAACGTAGGAAAAAAAGGCCGTTGTCTCATTTTCCTTTATCATAAGCACAAAATAAAACAGTTACAATATTTGGCTTTTTCTCTTAAATCCTTCCTTTCTGTGTACTAAGGGTGGTTAACGATAGTCAGGAACTAGGTTAGAAAGTGAGCAATTGTATTTTAGTCTTTCGGGAAGTGGGTAAATAGATATTGGAACAAAAGTAAATATAGAACATTTGTTACAAAACGTCGTAAAAAAGATAAATGAAGGCTACTCTATTCAATGTTTGCTATAGTATATATAACATAATATGAAAAAAAACTCGTACCCCACTGTTGTCATAGTCACAATAGCCCACCAGATTGCTTCAAAAAGACCATCGGTTGGTACTTTCTTCTTGACTGCTCCACGTGGAGAAATTTCTCTGTTGAATTTGAATTCCTTTGACAAAAGAGGAGAATTTATTGTAACATTAGTAAGACGTATAATTTCATATGTACTACTAAATGTTTATAAGAAAATACTTAATACTTTGAGAGCCAACAAGTAATATAAATAAACCTTTTTTACACTATTTAGTGCAAGGTTTATTTATTTTACAAAAATCTTACTGACCTAATGGAACCATGGTCAATGAAAGTATAAAAATTTACTACAAATGAGGTGTCACTAGCTCAAGGTAGTTTAAAGAAATCTTGTACGTATCTTATTTTTCTGGGTAATATAAAAAATTCAAAGTAAGAATAGGTAAATAAAGAAAGAATTTCGTCCCCCCTTTCAGGCCATTGCCATCCAAGGCCAACCCTCATCCTCGAGTGGCTTTTAGCCTTGATGTGTGGTGACTCACCAGTACATAAAAAAGGAGAGTAGAGTTTTACATAAACATTGAGTCTTCTGGTGTCACAATCCAGGTCAATGTATACCACAGAAATCAAAATAAAGGGCAATATCGGATAAATATGAAATAAATAGTTTTTTTTGTTGAAACACAAAAAAACCTTATTGAAATTACCTTGGATGAAATTACTTTTTTGATAAAATCAAGAAGGTAAAACATTGAACAAAATAAAACTACTTGCAGAAAGTTAACTTCCAGCATTAGATAAATAGCATTTGATGCATGAGATAAAGTGTTATCCGTGTCATAAAAATGATGAAGAAATATTGTAATCTTTTACACTTCTATTTTCACTGCTGACCAAAGTTTGAGTTGGACCGATCAAGTTTTTAAACAGAGGCTTAATTAACTGTAACAAAACATGTGTACACACAATATACAATTTGATGGAGAGAAACGTGGGAAAGGAAGAACAATAATCGGAAAACTAAACAGATTGCTTATTCCTTTCAGATCTATTTCTTAAATATATTGATTAAGGTAGTAATTTACCTAACAAGTAATCGTCATTTACAAATTCCATACGAAGGAAAACCAAAGAAAAATAAACTTAACACTGTAAGAAGTGCCTATTACTTTTATGCCCGACTACTCTATCAACTTCGTATTGGGGCTATCTTCATAACTAGACCATTCTTTTTATTTTATATGATTCAAAACACATTTATTAAAATTATATACATGAAGCTTTTCGTAACGCAAGCTTCGTGTATGTAATTTAAATAAATAAATAAATAAATAAATAAATAAATAAATAAATAAATAAATAACATTAATTGATAAATGTGTTTTGAATCAAATAATACGATATGTGGCTGTTGAATATAGACCATTGTTGTAACTTTAACGTCCACTTGACTGCTTTACTCTTTCCATAAAGTTTCATGATTTGCTATCGCACTATTTTTTTCGATTTAGGGCTGAGCTTCTTACAAAATAAAAGTCTTTTCAAGGCACCGAGTTCTTATTCGATTTTTCCTTGAAAATTTGCCATATACTTACTTTCCCACTAAGCTTTGAAACATCGTTGAGTAACTGACTGCCCATCCTGAAAATTCTGGGATATTTTTCGGACTATAGGGGATGCCCAGGACAAGGCCTCAAATCGGTGGCAAGCCCTGCGCTATGACAACCCTAATTATATGTTCTAGTAAACAATTGACATTTAAAAACGTAGTACTCGCACTAAAAAGATATTATCATAAATACCTCTGTTAAATAAGCTTAAATTTTGGCCTGCTGAACAAGTGTAATAAGAGTAACATAAAAAAATAATTCCCAGTATCAGCATGTATATTTAAATAAATTCACCCAATAGCAAATAAATAGATCAAAGGTACGACATGCTGTTGAACGCAGACATAAAGACCTTGGTCATTATTCCACACAAGAAGTAGAAACCAGACAAGCTAGTGGTACTAAATCTTGCGGTAAAAATCTTATGACAACTTTTTAGGGTATACCATGCACTGCATGAAGGTACAATATAGAGCAGTCTTTGTAATGTTTGCTTGAAACATCAAGCTATAGAACTTTTTGGACATGATCTGTACAACGGGTCACATTTCAAATTGCTTGCTGTGGAAAAATTATTGTTGTTCTAAAAAACATATTTTCTTCTTGTTCTGGACTGGTGGTGTAAACTTCATAGAAACTCATGCTTCAATACCTTATCTTGGAAAACGAATAAATTTTGAACAGGTTAAACCCATGGATTCATGCAGCTGTAAAGTGAAATATCCAACTGATATGTTTAAATAACTCATTAAAATATTCTTGATGTCTTATAACATCATCAAAATCATGCTTTTTACTGTGTTGTCGGAAAGTAGTTCTTCTTCATCTTTTAGATGTCAAATCCAATGATGAAGGCGATCACAGAATGTCATCGCAATCTGTCTGTACCCATTTCAAACAGAGCCATCTGGTCATACTTTCTACCTCTCTATCCCCTCTTTGGATCGCGCCTCCCAGGTTGAAAACCTAATGTCGATACTAACCATGACAGCAACTATTCAAAGCACCTTTTTAACAACAGTTTTATCTTCCAGATAAGAATTCTGAAAATTTGCTCAAATCTCATTTCTTTCAACTGGTTAAACCCCTCAGAATATAATTCTCTCCTCGGTTTTCCTTAAGGAAGCCAAATTAGTTTTAAAAAGAAGGAATTATTTATTCATCGAAAATATGTAGTTTTCAACTAAATTGGACTCGTGTTGTTTTGGAGCCAATCTATTGTTTATTACTCATTTTCGTCAGCACTATATTTTTGATGAGCTTATTATATTAAGGGTAATGAAATACTTCAGCAGTCATCAAGGGTCTTATATGGTTAAGTTTAATTTAACTGAGCAGACTAGACTGTATTTTAGCACGACGTTTATTTTGACTTATTTCATTTTCTACAAGCTCCTTTTTGTAATGGACACAAATCTTATATAAAGGGTGAATTAGATATAACTAAAACACTTTCTTTTATCTATGTATAGACGTTAAAAAAGGAGTGTACAGAGCGGATTGCAGAATTAAGATATTCTGTTTGTAACAATGTAATTTCTTTAAAATTTTTATTAAATTGAAAAAAGAAATTCTTAAATGTCTGTTAAGTTGACAACGCAAGAAAAAGTTAAAAGTGAAGCAAGTAGGCCCTCATTAACCATGCGATACCCCCATTAAATAATTGTTTACAATAACAGGAAATCAACATGCCACCGAGCTGGTCAGATCTAAACAACAATACCCAACTCCAGGGCTCGGTGAAATAGATGCAAGCAGCTGAGCAATTCAACAATTATGCTGGAACGGCTGAGCTGTTAAACAATTATTCTGGGTCATTACATGTGATGTGGACTGAATTTAGTTTCTTCGCCTGTATGATAATTACTTGCATGTGAGGTTGTCCAGTGTATTGAATTGAATGACGTTAACAGTCCAACTGTTACTAAGCAGAGGTGCCATTTTTTTTCAGCTTATCATGACTTGTGAGGCTATTTCTTACAAGATAAAAAAATATTGTATTGTGTTCAAAGTTTTGGTAGTTGTAGTAGATTTGCATAATAGAAAAATGTGTGTCGTGAAGAAATGTTTGAATAAAGATATTTGTTTAGGTTAATTTCTAAGGAAAAATAGAACACAGAGGACAGTTAATAGAGTGTAACCGTGAGAGTTTTATTTTAAAGTGTTGCTTTGTTTTGCAATAATTTTAACGCTATTATCCGTATATTATTCGTGTATTAAAGTATTGAGTAAAACAAGTTTGATTTGATATCGATATTGACTACGCCTGTTGATGACATCATCGCTTGCTCCGTTTTTGCAAGTGGAATTCGGGCTTTAATAACTCGAAATAGGGTGGGTTCTTTTCAACCAAACTCGATACCTCGGGAATGATAGCTACAAGATGGCATTAAAAATTAGCCATGCTCTATGATGATTCCATCATTTTATCCATTTAGGGTACTGGAATTGGGGTCTCAATCGTTATTTAGCAATCTGTTTCTGCTTAAACTTTGTAAAAATACATTTGAAATAAAAGCTGTAAAATAATATAGGATGGGTTTTAAAAAACGATCATTTTCATAGCAATAAAACCTTTTTTAAACATTAACGTAGAAGAAAATACACATAAAAATACTAAATTACTAAATTGCTCCCTTTTGTTTTATTTCTTTCCAAAATATTGAAAAACAAATTCTCAATTTGAAGGCTTGAATGCTTTCTTTGTAAAAACATTTCCTTGTAAAGCCTTCAAATTAACTATATTGAGAATGTAACGGAAGAAAAATATTAAAAATAATACAGAGACGTATCCTCAAGACAATGTAATCCAAAAAATATCCAAAAAATTAGATTATTATACTGTTACTCAGATAATTATCACTTTAAGCGGACCAGCTTTCACGAATTTTGCAATTTTAACTTCATTTTAGAAAGTTAACATTAAAATCGCTGAAACCCATTATTTAGGAAATTTGTCTTCGTGAATAAAAGTCCCGTGCAAGATTTTTAATACTGCTCGAGTGCACTTAGCCATTCTCTTAACCTTACGAATGAAACTATTGTTTGGACTGGGTGGGCGACTCAGCTGTTTTACCCTGAGGTGTAACTCTCTGGATGTAATTTTTGAAAGTACACTGCTGTCATTTATGCATAGCCTCTAAAGGAGTCCGGTTGCTTTTCTGGCATAAACATTTAGTCTTGAAATAGCAGCAGTGGAATTTTCGAAGGTTCAATAAACATGATTGTGAAATGTTGTAGAATTGGGACAAGGCTTATAGAACTGTTTTCTCTAGTATTTCCGATGGCAGTTATGGTAATTTTCTTCATATTTTTTCTCATCCTTCTCCCATTGTTCTGATATGGATCAATTTCTTGATTGTTCCTAATATTCTCATGTGGGTCGATCTCATGACTGTTCTCGCTTTCTGATGCAGGTCGATCGTCTGATCATTATTATCAACAAAATTATTTTCTTTTGGTTATTACTGGAATAGAAATGTACTTCTTCATTTAAACTTTCCAATTTTATCATCGAGTCTTATGCTAAGTTATTCCCATTCAGTGCAATTTAATAAAAACTCCGACTTTCTACAAATTACACAAGAGTTATTTGAAATATGGATTCCGAAATTTACGGAAGGATTCTCACAAAATCTTGGTGTAGAGACAATATTGATTTCTAAATTTATAATTATTAAATCATTTTTCGAAAGGTGATCTTATCCTTATATGTTCCATCTCTCCTCATCTCATTTTTCTACTGAACTGGGCTGCAAATGTTATCATTTGGCAAGACAGAAGGTAAAGCTAAAAACTGTCAATCCACGTCAGCGGATGAATCATAAACAACATGATACTCTTGATCATTTAATCATTCAAGTTGATCTTCATTTATTAATGGAATAAAAAAATGAGGCTTCCGTTGAACGTTTTTTTATATTATTAGTCTTCTCTAGGGCTGTCAGCTAAATCCTCAACTCTTACTCTTTTCATTACACTAGACTCTGCTTTATCTATTTTCACAGCATCTTTATATCGTCTTAAGATGGTTCCAGCATTGATTAATTTTTTTGTTGATTTTTAGCACGATNACAGAAGGTAAAGCTAAAAACTGTCAATCCACGTCAGCGGATGAATCATAAACAACATGATACTCTTGATCATTTAATCATTCAAGTTGATCTTCATGTATTAATGGAATAAAAAAAATGAGGCTTCCGTTGAACGTTTTTTATATTATTAGTCTTCTTTTGGGCTGTCAGCTAAATCCTCAACTCTTACTCTTTTCATTACACTAGACTCTGCTTTATCTATTTTCACAGCATCTTTATATCGTCTTAAGATGGTTCCAGCATTGATTAATTTTTTTGTTGATTTTTAGCACGATTTATTTCGATCTTCATGCTTTCTTTTCTTCTTAGACATTTTTCGAATTAGTTGTTTTTCGATAAAATAACTATTCTGCACCCATGGAGTGGTATGTCCTCGCTGTAGTAATATGAGTATCAGCAGTCATGGTTGCGTTGACAGGTTTATTTGATTTTTTCCTAAGCAAATTTCGAAAGGACTTTTCTTTCCCAGTTCCTCTCTTTTCTCATGATTTAAGCATTTAACGTATGTTGGTATTTCTTTAACCCAGTTAACATCATGGTTTCGTTTGTTCATCATGTCGTAATGAAATGTTTGTGGTAAGACGCAGTGGATCATTCAATTTACCTTGATCCTGTGGATAATATGGTTAACATCTGACCATTTTAACCCTATTTGCTTTATTAAAGGTCTTTACGTTTTCCTTAAATTCCCCTCCATTATTGCTTTCTAATTTTTTAAGCAAGCTATAAACGGAGTAGAATGTTTGTGTTTGTTTTCTATACCAATGCCATACTTGCTCTCGAGAGGGAAAAATGAGATCTGGAGAATACGTCAAGTATCTATTGAATGTATTTATAGGTTTATAGTTCTTGTAGGTACCTCTGGTATCGACAACGTCGATTTGGTACTGTTCATGTACTGAACTTCTTTCACACATAGGAGAAGGGGCCTAGCTTTATTTGTAAACTTTGCATTGTATCTTTGCACGTCCCTATCCTACATTTCTAAAGTGTACTCTCCCAGTGCTCTTGGGCAATTTTGTAGACTTGAGAAATAGAACCCGAGGTTTTTAATCTAAAATGTCACTCAAAACCATGTAAATGCTATACAATCTTCATTTCGAAGAAAAGACTTAAATGATGGCGTGAACAATAAGCGTTTCATTTTCTTGTTAAAATATCATATACAAATTTTAAGGTAAAAGACCTGCCCAATATTGACTTATTTAGGCCAAATTCCAGTAGCAAAATGGACCAAAGGATGACATGGTCAATATTAATATCATATTAACGTTATTTCACCCAACGCACCATTGATCGAACTTAGGTAGGAAAAAAAGTATTGTGTGAATAATACCTTATTTCAAAATGAGTCGTTTTTGTTAGAAAAGAGGCACAACAACCTATTTTTTCCCTAGCCCTGCAATTAACCAAGGCAATAATTGAAGCGAATTAAAAGCACATGGTGACAAGCACTGATGCCTAAATAAATAAATTAACTGACACATTTGGGCAGATGGTAACGATTTTAAAAGTAATGGTTGTGATTCTATATCTAGTATCTAAAAAATCAGTGTGTTCACCAAAGAGGATTTAAAACAAATCACCTGTAAAGTCCTCTTTATTTGGGAAACATTTGTAACAAAGAAACCAGATGTTTACCAGATGGATTTTAATCGGTTGTACCTACCAATTACAGCCTTTCATATTTGACCTAAAAGTTATTCAAATAGGACAAATGAGTAGAAGAAACAGGAAGTAAAGAACATAAAACTAATGGGTTAAGGCCTACTACCTTATAACATTCTATGAATGAAGACCAGCTTTTAAGTGAATAAAGAATTTGATCACCTGATTTAAATCCGATCTATTAGAAATTTTTACTATCAGGCGTATTTGGTTTACTCTGAAATAGTCCTGATAAAATATATGATACAAAAGAAGAAACATTGAGGAATTTTATGGTCAAAGTGTTTTATAACATAGCGGGTCTTTCTTTAATGGCACATGTAGTAGCCAACTGTACTATTTTGTCTTGCAGAAATCTGTTCTTTCAATATCAGGAATGTCTGAATTACTCTAAAATAGTCCTATAGTTTACCAGTGTTGAGTTTTCTGTATCTTGTAGGATATGTAGTACAGTAGGAGATAAATCAAGAAATTGTGTACTTAAATTTGTTATTTTATAGCATAATGGGTATTTCATTAATGACATCCTGGGTAGTCAATGGGACTATTTTAGGATTCCATAAAAATTGAAGGAAGACCTGAACAGAAAGTACAAATAAATATATGAAGATGGCTTGAAAGTATACAATACACCACTGGCTGCAAAACCTACATATTGCAGCACAGAACTCCTCTTTCATAGAGAACGTCTGTTGCTTTGCAAAGAATTTGTATACAAACAATAATGCTCACGAAGTATCTAGAATGTACTTGTTTTCATATTTTCTTGCAACAGAATATTTAAAGGCTTTCACATTTGATGTATTTCATTCAGAGCGCCACAAACAATCATGTGTCTGAAACGTTTGATCAATATACCTATAGGGTCAAAATGGTCAAAGTAATAGCTGTTACTTGAGTCCGTCTGCCTGGGTTTTAGTTTCATTTTTCACTTCATATGTGACCAGGGGAATGTTTCGTTTGTTCAAGGTTATACTTATATCCTACTTTAAGAAGTCTGGGTTTTCAAAACAAATTGCTTTGGTCAAAGTGAGTTTTCATATTCTATAAATAAATTCTAGCTAGAAAACTGGAACCTTATCCTAAGAAAACAGTAAGTAAGCGTCAGAAATGAACTGATAGGAAAATACAATTTTACTTGCTGTGGTCAATATGTAATATAATAGGTGTCTGAAATGGAAAAATCCTATTTTTTTCTATGTATATTTTATAATGCAACAAAATAATATGTGCATACCAATAACCAAAATAAGCATCCAGTTATTGTTACAAGTAGAAGAATCATAAGGAGAAGTGGCCACGTTGTCCTGATTGCTCGATATATTGCATCAGTAGGAGAGTCAGGTGCTCTTGTATAAAATGCCACTCCAGGTGATTCCACTAAAATAAAAGAAAATACTCTTGATTATAGATAAGCACCTTGTTGATGTCAAGGTGATCATGTGCCATTAGTTTCAGTGTCTACTGAAACTAATTCACAGGGAAGAGTTTTTAAATAGTTGCATCAAGATTAAATACAGGTGACATCAAATAGGTTCTGTGTAGCGAGAAAAGGCATTTAAATAGAGTAGTTGCCAAGTGATGGATCATTGACTATGTGACACATTTCCAGGATTCGAATATCCGTCTCCAGCACTGGAAATACGCTATCGGGTTTTTTTCGACGTAGAAAAGGGTAGATTATTGAATTAAAACTATGTTTGAATATACGGCTCAGATGGAGCAAGTAGTGCAAGAGAATAGCAATTTTTAAAAAAAATCCAGTATCAGAAGTGACTTTTGATATTGTCAAATTAAAACTCAAATAAGAAAGCAGAAGAATGTTCCCAACATACTTTGCTACCTGATGATAAATAATATGCTTTACAGATTTCTTTGTGTTAGTAATTTTGTTGGAGTTTACTCCTTATTCATTTTCATTTTCACAAAATTAAATATTTTCAACTGACTCCTTGTAAATATTTGTAAGAATACTTCTGTGGGGAAATTGCATATCGCATAGAGGTTGCTAAAAGACAATTTGGCATACTCTTCACAAAATAAACGCATTGCAGTCGTTCAGCGTTTTCTTTCTCTTCTCGCAAAATTTTGCTAGTTAATTTGCAGCCAGCTAACAGCAGACAAGCTGAAGTCTTTGCCTTTGTTCTTGGTACTTCCTCAACTCATTGGTGACTCCCTCCTTGATTATTTTTAGTGTTGATAATCATCAAAATGACTTTCTTGATTAATAGCAGATTTGTAGTACAAAACTTGAATATTGCAATTAAAATCAGGTTCATTTTGTTCAAAACTTTTTTTCGCTGGCACTCAATTTGATCAAACACCAGAATATCAAATCACAAGTCAAGAGAGTTTTTATTCTTTAGCCAATCACAAGAAGTAGAGGGGTTTTCTCGATGCTCTCTTTGTTTTCCATTTTGATGAAAATAGTTTTGTCTGTGAAACTATCACTATCTATAAGTGTGGACCTTAAAAAACTCTTGCAAACATAGTAGCCAACAGTAAAGCTATTAAATTCATTATTTATATGAAAATGATGAGGCTGGTCGTGGTCCAGTAATGTAAGACTTCTTTTTCTTTTGTTTTTTAGTAATTGACGCATAATGCTAACATTCAATTCTTTTAGGAAATGTTCCGGTGCCCTTATTTGCTCCTATTTCCCTTTAGACTGATATTCAAGGATGAAACAGGGATGACCTTTTAAACAAGCTATCTTTCAGAGATGAAGGAAAAAAATATTTTTGTGATGTTTGTTGTGGGGAAAACAGTTTTCCTTGAGATTAATTTCTATTCCTTTGTAAACTCCATTGTTATCTATGTAACAAGAACTATATATAACTATTAATATAACTTTTCCATATAGGTTTTTTCTTTTTGGTTTTAACGTTATTTTTGATTTCCCCCCTACAATTCAGTCGAACTTTGTTTTGGGAGTGAGGACGTTCTTAGCCTGATGCCCTTCCTAACGCCAACCAATGGCTTTTTCTTTTGTAAAGTTCCAAATTCTCCTCACCCGCTCGGGGAAATGAACTCGGAATCCCTTGGTTACAGTGCATTTTCACAAGCCATTAACCCACAGTTCCTCATTATCGATAAAACAATAACTACCGGTATATATGACTATTTATTGATATAACTTTAGCAAAACGAATACTGTAAGTCCGTTTATGTACTCTATTTCGTTTATGTTCTCTGTTTCGAAAGCAACTGATCCAGCCTTAACCAAAACCTAATTCTTAAACTGTCACATATATTTTGCTTAACTCATGAAACCTATAGTCTTCAACGCTCATTACAACGTTTGTAAAAATAGATAAGCTGAAAACAAAGGCAGTTTCACTTTCGGAATATCTATAGCAATTGAAGGATTGCCTGGAGTTTTAAACAATGATGTGGAAAACTAGAGAACACTATTATTTATTCAAATATTTATCATCTAACATGATGATTACGTTGAGAAAGAAAGAACTGTTGATTTTATGTGCGTTAGAGAAAGAAAGACAAACAGATGATTTTTTGAAATCTTTAGTAGACTGAAAATCTGAAGTATTTTCTTCTTTCAGAATCTTCATTAAATAAGGTATATTCCATGCCAATCATTAGTATCAAGATTTATGAAATAAACCATAGGGAGTATGAATATTCATAGTGCCAATATTCGTTTATATGTGACAATGAGAATGGTAGTAATAATGAGACCATGATGATGGCGTGATGATGGCATTGTTAATGTTGACAACTGCATGGATAAATGAATTATTTAGGATAAATGTACAGTAACAACGACAAGATAGAAATCAAAACGTTTCATGAAATGTCTAATTGCATATTTTCATCATAACTGACAAAACACAAAAACTAACCATAGCTTTTTTCGCAATTTTGCTTTTGATTTCGTCACGAAAAAAAAGAGATGGAATTATTATAATAAAAGTAACATTTCAATTGGACAAATGGAACAAATCCAAAAAAAATCCAAAAAGATTTTAATAAATCTCTTACTTCTTACCAATGCCAATGAAGGGGAAGCTAAAGAAAGTGTCTTTTCCTAATGAGCCTGAAATAGGAAGTATTATATCCGTGGTTGCGTTAAGAATCTGATTTACTGCATCTCCTCGTCTCTTCATTTGATAATCGTATGTTACATTAATAGATTTCTTACAACATGACTCCAACATTTCCTGAAGAATACTTGGGATAATGCCAGTTACTGATCCATTAACGAAGGACACATAAGGTGGATAATCCAACCACGATGCTTTGTATGAATCTTTACACTTGGGTCCTGCAGGACAAATAACTGGGGCAAATCCTAATTAAAAAAAGATATCAATTATTGATTTTTGATTTATATAGAGAGAAGCATTTAAAAGTAAAATGTGACAAGGTCCTTTTGAAAAATACATGACAATAAAGAGAACATACAAAATATAAAAACTGAATAAAGCCATCAAATTAGGTCTTACAACTACAAATTCTTGCTTACGATCCAAGGGAGGATGTCGGTTAATCCTCTATGAATTCCACGCATAGACCCTGTAAGGAACTGATATTTTAAAAATTTATTGTATTACCACAAAAATAGTCTAGATAATTTGAGTAGCCTGTTGCCAGTGTGTCAATGCTCTTAAGCACTTGTATGTTGTTTAAAATGGAGTGAAGCAAAGAAGAAATTTGATTATTATGAAGTTGTCGAAAAAAGAAAAAATTCGTCATGCCTTTTTCTGTTATTTTAAAGACTCAAGAACAAACCTATTCCAGCCAGAAATGGTTCGACACCTCTCTCATCTAAACTCAACATTGAAATACGGACGTCTTAATATGGTCTGACCTCATTACGAGTCACAAAAAAAAAGAAGATATTTTAATGCCACTTTTAGATTGTTTTAAACATTGTGGCATGCTGCTTTCAAACTACTTCATTTTTTTTCAGTTACTAAATTTTTTGTTAGCCTGACCAAGAATGTGAATTTTTAAAATATTATTAATATTATTATATTATTTTTTAAATATTATTCTTGTCTGTATATTATATATACAGACAAGAACACTTTTACACCTTACATATACATATATATAGATAAATATATATATATGCATATATATAGATATATATATATATACATATATATACATATATATATATGCTAGTTTAGTTGAAGAAACTAAGGTGGCTAGTCCTGAACCTAGATCTTGGAAGGATTTTTAAATCAAAGAGCTAGGATATGTTAGAGAAAAAGGGATTAGGAAAGGGAAAGATACCTTAAATATAAAGCACTTGACATTACAATATTTTAAATAGACGGACATAAACTCTTAGACCTCTCAAACCAGCGGCTGTACGACTTAACAATTCTTGTACTGTGCCTCTGTACATTTTTTTATGTCAGTCTTAAGTTTGAAAAATTATCAGCAATTATATCATTGAAACAAACTTAAAAGTGGTACTTCTTTCACAAATTCAAAACATGTATAAAGCTTACTTGAAGTTCAGCATCGTTCAGACGTGACAGTGTTTCTCCGTAAACACAGTTTTCGCACATCTATGTTTGTCATCTCACCTAAAAAAGGCACAGGGTATCTTTTTCCATGGTGCCAACTTAAAACAAGCTTAAACAAACCACTATAGCATTGAAATGTGCCGCCATTATTTTCAGTCAGAAAGCTATGGGAGGCATTCCATAGCTCTCTGCTGGTATTGAAATGGTACTGGAAACTCTCTACATGCATTTCCCTCTGTCTACCACAGGCCCATTTTTCTTCAATTCGGCCACTGAAACGAGAGTCCTCTTGCTTCTCTATTCTGATGTAATGGCCAAAAATTTCACTTGACGTCACTTGATAGCTTTAAATAATTTTCTTTCTTTTCCAACACGGTGTTGGCCTTTGATATTTGTACTTTGTCAACATAGGAAATTTGGAGCATGGAGCAGTGAAACCACATCTCCACGGCGTCTATGTTTCTCCTTGTTTCTGCAGTGAGTGTCTACTCTTCTGTTTCATACAAGGAGACAGACCAGAGAAAGGTTTTGTGGATAAGGTGTTTAATAATCAGTGACAGTTTTGACCGGTAAAGATGGCTTTCGTGTGGCTACATGCATATTTGGACATGCCTATTCTTCTTTTGATTTCTCTTTTACTATCAACTTTGGCTGTGGCGTAAGATGCAAAGTTAACTGGACTGAAACTTGTGCTATGGTTTCATTGTCGATCTAAAGCTTAAATTCTGGGACTGGCCTGAATTTTGAGGTGCATATTACCTTTTTTTTTGCTGTTAATGCTGAGACCACAGAGGCTGTTGCAAGACGAGTTACATTCTGGGCACCCTCCTTAGACGTGGGGATAAACACTGTGTCGTCAGTATAACGAATATTGTTTACCTGGAAGCCTTTAACAAGCTGACCTTCAGAAATTTCATCGAAATCTTTGAGGATGATTTTGCTATGGAGGTTGGAAAATATAGTTACATACCACATCCTTGCTTTAGTCATATCCTGATCAGGACCCAGAGACGGAAGGCCATTTTCTGTTTGGTATAAATGTTTTTGATGATTCTGAGATCTTTATCATCGATCTATATGTCCTTTAACATAGCAATAAGTCTTGGTGCCTAACCCTATACAAAGGCCTTTCTGTAATCAATAGAGATCAGTTACAGGCCCTGCTTGTGTTCTATTGCCCGTTCACAGAGAAATTTAAGGTTGACGATTGTGTCTCGTGTGCCTCTGTCTTTCATGAAACCCTAGTGATGGTCTGAAATTTCAGGTAGTAGTTGATGCCGTACTCTTTGAAGGACTATTTTCCTTAGGATTTTAAGTGCAGGCTTATTAGGCTTGTGGTTCGATTGTTGTTGCAGTCGAGCCTCTCAGTAGTTTTGAGAAGAGCTACAAAGATTGACTGAAGCATATCTTCAGGTAGGATCCCAGCCTCTTAGATCTTATAAAGATCGTCCATAGAAGTTCAACACCTTCTTTACCTATTTCAAAAAAGATCTCTATTGGTATATTGTCTGTTCCGACTGCCTTTTCTCTCTAGGTTTTTTAGTTTCCAGCAAACTTCATCCTTCGGTATTCTAGAGCCGGCTCTTGCTGTTTCTAGGATTATGCTTCCTTGATATTTATCATCGCGAAAAAGTTCCTGGAAATACTCCTTTTACCAATTGGCTACATTCTTGGGGTGGTGGATAACTTTTCAATCGGCTGATTTTATGCATTTCAAAGCAAGAGCTGGTATCTTGCCAGCTCTATTCTTTATCCGTTAGAAAATTTCTTTGGGGTTTATGGTTAAACGTTCTACCCCTTGACATTGGGCGTCTAACCATTCTTCCCTGGCTTTGCTCTACTGCTTTCTAATTAGTCTGTTATATATATATATATATATATATATATATATATATATATATATATATATATATATAACAGGCTAATTAGAAAGAAGTACAAATCTTTGTATCGAGCACTGTCACTGCATTATTCAATGAAGGTATTTACTTAGTCGGTTAATTAGCTTATACCGCACTATCTTGTGTTTGACAAGGCTCTTTTGTTCAACCGTACCTTTGATCTCCTTGGCTACACTGTAGGTTAACTCTCCGCTAAAAAATATACTTGATGAATTTTCATGTTTTTCATAGGTCATTTTAGATATTTTTGACCTATTAAAAATGACCAAATATCTAAAGTCCATTTATTTTACACACTTTAAGTTTGTCTTATAGTCCCGGATTATCCTATAAGTTTAACTAATATGTTACAGCCTTTAGATATACTACCAAATATTTCATGAAAATAAAAAAGTGAGTTTGCTGTTTTGGACACAGGTAATCGAGTGAAACCACGTGAATAAAAATATATCTCTACCTAACGTTAAATTTAAGAAACTTATTTTACATTAAGCTCTAATATGCAAAATGAGTCGTTGATATTTAACTTAAAATCAGTCACAATAACTTCTTGCATAATTCCACCAGGAACAATAAAGTAATAAATTATCTAACTTTCCTTGGTATGAAATGTACAATCACTTTTCCTTTAAAACAATATTTTACTTTTGTTTTGTAAGGAGGAATGCGATATAACGAGGTCAAATATACGATTCATGCATGGTACAGGATTCGACTGACGTAATTAATATTATGTTTATTTTTATCGAACGGTTTTTCGCTGGCTCTCGACTGGACCAAAACCCAGAAAATAGTCAAGCGGGATGTTTTGCTCAATTTTATCTATTTCTGACGTTCCTGAGGGCAAATAATGACAGCACGATGAAGCTGAGTTCAATTTTTAAACTGCGTGTAACTAAGCTCACCGGTTTTGAAAGAAGGGAAGAATTTTTCCCATTGAAATGACTGATAACGGTAAAATTTAATTCTGTTTTTTAATAATTTTTTTAATTACAAGAGTGCTTAAGATGAAAACAAGTGGATTATTTTAGTGCCGTTTGAAAGACAAATGTAAGCTCTTTTGCCAGGTGGCGTTGGGAAAAGCCGATCATTGATAAAATAAGTCTGACAGGAGCACTTCCTTGTGAATTTTAGGGAGCTGAAAGTAGGCCGTACATTCTTAAGGGCGAGAGAGAATAAAATAGCAAATACCCAGTGTTTACAGAGAAAAATGTTTATTGAGTTTAACCAAACAGAGAATGCATAACCAAGGCATAACCAAGATTGTAAATTCTGTTGCCAAACGATAAATGCAATCGAAATGTCTAGATAAATCAGTTCAAAATTATTAGCCAAGCTATGTCTACCTTTCAATTAGGGACATTACATGCACTTCATATTAAATTTTCATCATCTTCGGTTTGCAATCAAAAAGAATTTGTTTATAGCTTATAATTGTTTTAGACAGCCAGTCACCAAAATTTACTGTTTTTCCTCAGCCTCTCTCATAAAAAGGTGGCGCGCTTTCTAGATCGTGTCTTTGCTCTTAGTATTTGAACTAACAACTACTTGCTTTGAGCGCCCTTGGTCCAGGCGAGTGCCAGCGAAATACCTATCAACCAAAAATTAACGTTATTTTAATAGTGATTAAAACGTTTTTGGATTAAAGTACCCTCTATGACCTCCAACAATACCAAAGTCTTTTAAATCCACCAGGGTAACACAAAATAAATGTGTAAGATCAAAGAATTTTGGGAAAAGGGCTTTTAGTTTCCTCTAATTTTGGCGTGTCTTTTAAAAGTCGAGTACATATAAACTTAAATTCGGAAAGAATTTCTTTCCTGCTAAGACGGAATGCCAGAGTCTAAGCTGCGAGAAAGAACTAACTCTTCAGGGTCATAAAGCTTGTAACAAGGATGATTTACAACATGTTTTACCATGATGATCTTGTTTTCGTTTGATTAATTTTCGAACTTTAAAATTGTTTGGTAAGAGTACACTTTTCCATACAGGAATGCATGCTTTGAATGAATTAACAAAACCCAACCAGATAAAATAAAGGAAGTTAATCCTTTTGGTAATAGAAATGGTTTCTAGAGAAAATGTCCCAACAATTTTCTATTATATTGAAAAGAAAAATTGTTTAAATGTTGGTACTAGATTTAACCTTAGACCTAGAAATGTGAAACTTGTTGATTTAAAAATAACTTTTTTGAATGCTTTTCCACAAGAAATTAATTTCATTTGTTGACATGACAATAAACTTGACCGAGTAAAATTATTAACCTGGGAAAATTTCTGTTAATGTGTACATCATTTTCCTCTGTCACTCTCTCCACCAAAATATTTTAAGATCAGCCTTATTTTTGTTTACAGTTCTCCTTTATTTCAGTTTTTTTTTCAAAACAGGTAATAATATTTTTTTTTCTAATTTATATGATACATCTATTTTGAAGCAAGGTATTTTCAAAAGTATTTCCATTTCTTACTGGTGGTATAAAGATTACTTTGAATATATTAATTTTGGGTACAATACACAATAAGAAACAATTAAAATAAGATAATACTTGGCAAACCGAGTAACATGCTAGGCAACAGATATCACTCTTCGTTTTCTTGTATCATCGTTGAATATTATGGTTTGTCGTCTCACAGTTAATACTGTTTTTCGTTTTTGCAAATGTTGATTATTGGAAAAAAATTGCAGTCACTGTAAGATGATTTCTTCCTCAAGTTAGTAGAACGGATTTTATCAGTAGAAATCTGCTAATTCACTACTGAAGGTTTCACAATTTCAGGTCCCTATATTCCAGTGTATCATCAATCTATTTGGTGCGTCTAATAACAATGGGTGACAATAATCAAGAAATTATTCTAGTTTTAATAGGAGAACTAGATGAAGGAATCATTTAAAGACTGTTGCCTTTGGTGTTTAATACTTAGATTTGCTTCAGTTCGAGAGGAAAGCATTCTGTTGTTGTAATACAGGGGTTTTCCTTACCTTACCTTATCTCTTTGCTTTCTGTTGTGCATAAGACATACGTAGTTTTCAACGAAGCTTTTCACTGTTCCCGATTGTTCTTCAGCTCCTCTTTGCTCTCACTACAAAATATCATATCATCAGCAAATATCATTTGCCACGGTGTGTCATTGTTGGTGTCTTCTCTTAGACAGTCCATGACAATTGCAAAGAGCAATAAACTTAATGTCAAGGCTCGATGTGAACCTACTTTAACATCATATGCATTACCATCCCTAGTAGTGCTCCTGATGATCGTTCTGCTACTCTTGTACATGTTCTTGACTATCTGAACATAATTCTCTGGGATTCCTTTTGCCTTGATGCAATATAACATCTCTTTCCTCTGAACCCTGTCATACCCCTTCTCTAGTTCGGCAAAGGCTTAATGCAGGGTCTTCTATGAATTTCTGTTGCAGTTGTCTCTTAAGGATGAACCTGAACTGTTCACCGCTACTGTTGACAATCAATTGCTTTCCAAGAGCATTTAATATGTGGGAGTGCTCTCGTATCAACAGCTTGATCCTTTCAATATGGTAGTCACATATTTTTGGTCTTTATTGTATAAAGCACGATAAAACTAAAGGAAAATTGCATGATAATTCGCTAAAAAGCGGCCACGAAGGATGTCAGCTAAGGCATATTTTTCTCCACACCAATTGAACCAAATCATCTCTATTCTCTCCATTCATTTAGCAAATCAAAAATATGATCTATATCAGGTAAAAAGGAATTGTTTATTTACCTGAAAAAAGTAGTTTAATCTATACGAAAAAAGATAAGGAAATATGTTCTAAATAGCAAGACAGCACCATTTAGCTAGTTAGATTAATAAACTCCAAAAGAACAGAAGCAGATCAGGATTATCATTTCCTATGCGGCTGTAGTATTTCACATTTCCACAAAACAAAATACAAACTGGTCAGTTGTAAAATTAATCTAGCTAAACGATTCTTAATTTCATGAAATTTGCTAACAAGTGTATTGGCCAGGTGAGGTAAGTTTTGCGAACTGCAAGACTACTACAGTAGTAAAGAAAGTAACAGTAGCCTAATCCTAGAAAAAATCTGAGTTTTTGCCATTGTTTGATATACACCAATATTCAGAACACCAAAATGTTGGTTCTGCTACTGCAACAAAATACTCACTAAGGATAAATTTATTTGTGTTGTAAACCCCAACAAGTGTATGATAACGCTTCCTTTTGAATAAAATATGCTGACTTTAATACGTATATTCCAGGGGGTCTGAAGAATCACAGCAAAAACGTCTTGTAGGATTGTTGTTGTACCAATAAAAATGAATTATTCTCTAAGTAACTTAAAGAAAGGACGTGCTATAATTTCGTAGATAGAATACGTTTGCAGATAGACTACTTAGATACTAATAAATTCTAATTTAATAACCTTTGAGAAAGGTTAATCACATTAAAATACACAGTGGTGTTTTAAATCCTTCTTTAAACAACGTAATTTCAGCAGAAGAGACAGATTTTCCAAATGATATGGTTTTATTTTTGTAGTAAATTCTAGTACTCAAGATATTCTTTCAATGTGATTTTTGATCATCTGGTTGACCACAAATAAAGTTGGGTCATTCGTATTGCTTCAAAAAGCTAAATTTATCTCTTTTTTAAGCTATAAGCCTAAGAAATTTCAAAAGTTGCTAGTTCCATTGTGCACATTATACCAATGCATAATTGGATAACTCGAACATTGCACCTGTACGTTTCACAGTGTATCCTCCACACCTCCACTTTATTATTATTTCTTTGTCTAAGTCCTTGAATGTGACAGCAACTCTTTCCAACTGGCTTTGTTCTCTAATACTGTATACATTTGAGATTGTTCTTCTTCAAATGTTTTCTTCTTTTCACTCATTACTAATGAGCTTTTGTAACGTAAAAGACACAAGTTTGCCTTTGGCTAGGCTAGGATCTACTTTAATATAAGGGTTTACACTTCACTCATTTTTGTTCATACTTACTCATATTTTGATCAGTTTTCTTCTCTTTTCTAACTCGGCTCTGTAAAATATTTAGAGACCAGTGTGTCACTTCAGCTGAAATTTTTGTCGTAATTGTAAATGTTTAGTTTTTGTGATTAGAATTTACAATGAACCATAAGTATTTTGAAAGAAACACACTCATAAATAAATAAATGAACATAAAATTGTTTAAGAATAGGAGGCTTTTTCTCTTACACTATAAGATATTGCAAAGGCAAAAAAAGTACTAAATATCGAAGATTACATTTCAGAAAGTAACAGTAACAAAATCCGGAAAGTTAACAAGCAAAACAAATTATGGATACTAGCTACTCTCATTCAAATGCAAAAAGAAGCATGCACCAGAGTAAAGAATTGCCCTGATAAAAACACCTGCTAAGATTATGATGACTATTTTACTATCAACAAATATTCTAAAAATACTTGTAACAGTACAAAACGGTTTAAATGGCCAGGGTGTGAGAGTTTGAACGGAATTCTTTTTATCATTAAGGTACACTACTTTACAACAAACTCCCTCTTCATGTGCAGAGTCAAACTGACTTCAGGTTATTTTTACTTCAACTAATTTTTAATGATGACTAATTACTGAACTTTTATAAAAAAAGCATTTGATGAATAAAAGTATATATGCATAAATAAAACTATTTATCTTACGCAGCTTTTTAACAGAACAAAATAGGATTGTAGTATTGGAAACAATTTAATATTCTTTATGAATAATTATCATCATCTATAACCATCATTATCGTCATCTATAACCATCATTATCATCATCATCACCATTATTAAAGGCCTGTGATACTCACAAACAATTTTATAGATATTTTATTAAAAATGTAGTCTTTATTGCTAAAGAGGAACATTGGCTGACTAAAGGAAACAATAATTAAGAGTCTGCACATCTCAGAAGATGAAATCCAACTAGGTAACACCTTTGGCAATATCATTAGCTTTTTTTGGTATTGGAACAACTAAACTGATAAATTTGCTTATACTAATTCATATCCAAAGTTAGAACAGATAAGGACAGAAGAATACTTGCGATAGGCACAATTTTCATAAAAGACTACTTTTTATGAAACCACTACTGAGATGGCCAACAAATTAAAAATTTTCTACTTGGGTGCATCTGTCTTTCCCTATTAACCCTCTTTGTTCTTATGAATGATATCTTTTTGGAAGCATCTCTCTGCATTGCATGAGGGTTTTTGCGGTTGTATTGTGTATATTCCCCTTAAAGACAGCAGTACTTTCATCTGACTTTATCATCAAATACCTGTAGGTCTCTTACGTGTGCAACATGCCACGACTTATCTGAATTGTGTTTTAAATTATGGTCACATCATGAAATAAGTAGGAAAACGCATGACGATATAACAATGTTATATCTGGTAAATTTTGGGTAAGTGTCAGTTTAATATTTCCTGTTTTAGTATTATAAGTTGTACTGTTGACAAATTTATCCTAAGTAAACCACTTTACCTTACTGTAAAAAATGAAGTGGGCCCAAGAAATTTTGGAGAAAGCAAATGTAGATAAATAGTATTTGTTGTTCTCCAAAGTTTTTTGTAGCCTCTACCTCTTTTTTTCTAACACTATTGTATTGATTTTGATTGCCAAGAACATACACATTGTGCTTGACTGTTTAACTAGCTCTTACAGTACAATCTGGAAACTCAGGTAAAGCAAAGGAAACTGATTTTATGTGAAAACATTTTATTTTACACCGACACCCTGAAATACCAAGTGTGCACCTGGTGGGGTTAGGTATGTCTCATGGAGACATAGGCCTTTTTAGCCTTATTTTTTTATGTCAATTTCAGTAAAACGAATAGCCGATGACATATTTGAACCTCAGGCTCAAATCTTGCTGCTACTTTTCCATTTCTCTATAATCGATGAAATGGGGCTTGCTTGATTTGTTGCTATTGAAATTATCACAGGAAATGTTGTAATGACATTTCCTTGCCAGTACCAGCTCATTTTTTTTTCAATCTCGTATGACTCTTTCCTCCCAACATCTTGGCTCTTTTTATGTTAATTTTAATTCCTGACCTTTTCTGGTGTCCTTTCGTCACACGTCCGTACATTCAGTGGCTTATAACTTGTATATTTCGAGATTGTTAAAATAATTACAGTGCTTAAGAGAGAGCCTGTCAGCATTTTTGTGTTCATAAATAAAGAAATTCCTCAATAGAGAATAGTATCTCCCTTTTTAGTAACTACTTTATCAGCTCTATTCCATCGGCATTAACTGATCATATTTTCTCCTCGAAGCATATTTTAATCTTTTGTGCATGGTTTGAACATTTTATTCTAAAATATGCTTCTGTGTTTAAAAAGACTTGATTTCATACATCCGACTCTCACAAGTTGGCTCTTAATCTAGGCTTGGTCTTTCCTACATTATAATATCATAAATCTGAGCTGGGCCTCGATGTAATGTAGATTGTTGTTGCTGTCTCAGTATAAAAATATTGTTACAAGATACAATTATTAGCCTATTCTAACATTACTCCTTGTTCTTAAAGAAACATCCGGCTTAAGATAAAAGTAAATGAGTAGAGAAGTATGTAAATATTTAGCCTNAATCTTGAAAAACAAATATAGTGTTGTTGTGTGTATCGAGTTAACATGGCGTCTAATCGTAAAATCACAGATATCTTCAAAGTAGCTCAGAAAAAAGACAAGTCATCATCTGATGTATCTCTATAGTTTTAATTTGTCTTTCACTATTAAAAGTAACCTTTGAAACATGAAAAAGAGTTCATTTTTAGCCCTCCTAGACACCCTAATTTTCAAAACTTTTCAGGACCGTCGGCCCCAACCATGGTGGGGCCTCCTTAGATAGTAACTCGTGTGGCCCCTCCACTTTTCAAATCATTGCGTGGGCCCTGATGGTTTGAACATTTTATTCTAAAATATGCTTCTGTGTTTAAAAAGACTTGATTTCATACATCCGACTCTCACAAGTTGGCTCTTAATCTAGGCTTGGTCTTTCCTACATTATAATATCATAAATCTGAGCTGGGCCTCGATGTAATGTAGATTGTTGTTGCTGTCTCAGTATAAAAATATTGTTACAAGATACAATTATTAGCCTATTCTAACATTACTCCTTGTTCTTAAAGAAACATCCGGCTTAAGATAAAAGTAAATGAGTAGAGAAGTATGTAAATATTTAGCCTCTTAACGTTTGTTGAGAACCATTTCAGTATGGCGAGTGCAATAAAATTTATCTTCTTTTGTATTTTTATGTTTTGAAAATATTACAGTCTGTAATGTGTACAAGTTGTTTATTGTGAAAGAGTATCACCTACTCAGAAGGGTAAACACGAAGTATCAGCCTTGAAAGTGAAAAATATACAAGGCCCTACCGCAAGAACATTTCAGTGTTAGATATTGCGATCCATACCAGACCTTAAACTATTGTTACAGTTTCAGGTAAGCTGTCAATTACCCTTGAACACTTCACATTAAAAGACAACAACAATGAGTAGTTTTAAACAGGTCATACATACTCCCGCCCTCCCTTCTTGCACAACCAATCGATCCCTTTTGCAGTGAAATGTCGTACAGGGAAAACAACCCAAGTCCAAAATAAGTATGATCCCATAGACACCGGTGGCAAAGGCATGCACTTTACGTTATCACTCAAGAGCCATAGCTCCCTATTTTCACATCTGCTTTAGATGGTTGTACGTTCTATTTATTTAACAAAAAGCTAATATTCCGCAGACCTGGCAAATCACATCTCCTGGAATTAAAGAATTCAAAAGCTTTTAACTTTTTAGGTATCCCTCATGTTGTCTAAGTGATCTGGTTTTTCAGCCTATTATAAAAACTTCTCAGGCTTGACATAAGGTTCTAATTTTACTCAGACATAACAATATTATTTAATTTAACTACAAAATTTATAAAACGACTTATGGAAGGTGCCAATTCTCATGGATTTTACAAATAAACAACTGTTTTTTATTCGATATTCAAACTAAGACAGTGAATAAAGCATGAGAAACAATTTTCCAGATACACCACACAGAATAATTTAAATGTTCCATTTACAGATGTCAGGGCACATTAGTTCTGGCGACAGCTACAAGATTGTGACTTCCATTTGCCTGTCTCGAAAAAAACACCTTGTTATATCTTGAAGTTTTTTTATTGCTGAAACTTAATAAGTTGATCTGTACTTAGGCAGGTTAAAACTGAACCAATTGAACAGACAGAAAAGTCTTTTCGTATTTGTGAAGATTAAAGCTGTCAGACGGTTGTGTTCATCTAATACCTCAAAGGTTGTTGAGCTCTTGAAGTAAATGTAATTAAGACCTAACCATTCAAAGAACAGCTGCATTACAAGTGTGATTTTTCTACTTCAAATCATGGATTTAATAAAAAATTTAGTTTTCAATGAAACTTTCTGTTTTGTCAAAGACTAAAATCGCAGAAGTGAAATACTTCCTATCTTTCCTTATCCTTTAATTCTGTTCAAGTTGCAGGTTTCTGATAAAATTAACCTAGAAATAATGTGCTTCTTCGATGGCATAAGAGTTTCTGTAAATATTTTAAAGATTGAGGAAAGGTGATGTTTACATGAATGTCATCAATAAAATGGAATAATGTAGAGTGTTTTCTCAAGAATGGATTTAATCACGTTTATCGAACAAAGCCTTGGAAGGAATAAGCAAAGCCGAGAAAACTAATTTCCACCGGTTAGACAAACACTCATCTCCATTTTGGGGCATCAGATTTCTAGTCTAGTAAGTGTTGGGCAACAGGGACCCTAAAAGCCTGAGAAATAACTTTTAATACTCTACTCTTTAAAGATCGTTTTGGTTGACTTTTTTTAGGCTGCCCAAAGAACGCTTTGCCGAAAATGCACCATCCTAGAGAACAAGAGAGGACTGACGAAATAAGAGCAGGCCAGTAAAAAGTGGCAAACTACGAATAAGGACGATCAAAAATAGTGTGCACTAAAAGCACATAACCTACCAGAGAGGTGGCCAGAGATCACACGCTTTGGAGCCTTCCTGCTGCCTGATGTCCTACCAAGAGAGGAGGAACAAAGTTTGCTTGACTTATGAAGGGGCTTGAGTGGAGCTCCACCCTATATTTATGCGCGAATCCCACCGTGTACAGTGTTTTTCTTTTGCATGTACTTATTTTTCTACTTAAAGTTCTTAAACTTTATACACACTGTAAAGAACCTTTTGCAAAAGTTAAAAGAACGGGCAGGTTTTAAAATAACTGATTTAGTATTTTGTCACGAAAGCCCTTCCATTTCAGACGTCTTCCCTTTTTACAAGATATATCCTGGCTTTTGTTTATTTGAAGCCATAATTATAGTAGAAATTAGGGTAGTATTGGTAGTAGAAACATAGCTAACCCATTTAGAAATCCCTTCTTTTTTCAGGTTTTATTTTTGAAGGCTTTTCGTATCCGATAAAAAGTCATGTTAACCATAATTTTCTTGCTAGTGAAAATCTTTACTGCAAAAATTGATACTAAAAAACATACTCCTTCTGTGGTGGATGTATTATTAAACAGGTTTTAAAATAATGAAAATTAGCAGCATCAGAAACTGATTGCAATCGTAAACTTTTCTCTTAGATATCACAAAATTTAATTAAAAAATTAAAGCAAAGTAAACTTGATTGTTGATGTTATGATCAGCCATTATCAATTCACTTCCTTTTAATCTTCAAAGAGAAATATCATTTTACTGTATCCATTGTTGAACGGCAAAAACCTGTCAAATTGGATCCTTCCTGCTTTTCGGTCTGGTGAATAGCAAACTTATTGAGATAGTGTAGTCGACTGTGAGCCGAAATTCATTCACAGTACATGTTTTCAAGTGAAATCGATCATATGTTGAGCTCCGATCTGATTTTAGAGGTTGGTTTTAGAGATCCATATTTTCAGATAAAAATTTTGTAATATAATTTCATAAGTTCATAATAGTAAAATTATTTTTTGGGATAAGGCCTACAGCAATTTACATATGTCTGTGACAGTCACAACATATTCATGTTGGTCAAACGGGCCTTAGAGCACTTGATTATTACATTATCTGGACATCTGTAGAGGAAGTCCAAGATCTGATGCCATTAAAAAAATAGTATAGAAGAAACAGCTGCTATTCTATTCTTACATTTCTTTTCATTGAAGCTGACATTGTGCTTATCTGTGTTGAAAACTAAACATCATGGCGAAAATCAACAGTTTGTTAGAGACAGCTTTGATGAGAGACAGGAAATGCTTGCTATCTACTAGGGGTAAATATATTTGACTTCAGCTGTTCAATATTCAGTGTTTTTTTTAACAACACGATGATACCTGGAAAATGTTTGAATAAACCAACTTTAATTTCGTTATTAATACAGGAACTGCATTTAGGTCGGTATTAATCAGAGACTCTCCAATACATTTGTTGAAGTAGCTATACATATTGGAATGAATGACCAATTTGAGTTTTTACATCTAATTTTTATTTTTTGATAATCCTTAATGTGCTTTGCAAAGAAAATTTTTACATAAGATTTTTAATTTTAATAAATGTAGTTGTGAATTTCAGGAATACTAACAAAATGACCAATATTCAAATTATATACTTTTCTTTTCATAATTTTAGGTATTCTAACTTTATCTATTACTAGACCTACTTATCTCTTTTTGTTTGATCTCTTTTTGTTTGATGTGTCGTGCATGTCTTGGCTTATAAATTATTCAATCGGTGATTAACTATCTAAATCGCCAATTTCTTATACCCAAATGTACTTATAAATTCATTTATGACAATAAAGTAGCTGCCTCATCGATTAACAGCAATGCTAGTTAAATATTTAACTGCTGCGGCAATTTCAATGCTGGTACTTTATGATATCCTCTTCAAAATGTATGAATTAGTTTAATGTAAAATCTCTAGTTTTAATATTTCATTTCAAAGAAGGCAACACCCTCCCCTTAAAATTCACCCAGAGAAATTTCTTCTTTTTGTGTAAAAAGTCCATTCTTTCTTTCAAATAAGTGCTTTCCTCCATCATAAGATTTGAATGTTTAAAAGTCCAAGTTCAACTCTTTACAGTTCCCAACACCGTGTGGTTTTATGACATTGTAAGGTTTTTAAAGTAAAGTAAAATATTCTGAGAGTCAACCTAGAATTATATCTGTCAACTAGATTGTTATCTGAAACAAATAGAAACCTCGAGTATTTTGGTAAAATGAAAAAAATAGCCTGTACATAATTTTTAGCTCAGTACCAAGTCTTGCCTTTCCAAGGATTACATAGTCTTTGTATCCAATCTCTGTTCCTTATTCTGGAAACAGGAACTTGTATTTTAGAATAGTTATTGGACACTTATTTTGGATGCCTCGAAATAGTCATGTGTGAAAGAATAGGTGCTTAAGCTAGCAAAAAATGTTGTGATAAACTTCTTTTAAAAGGTAATTGTCACAGGATGACTTTAATTAATTAGAAACACCATAACACTATATGGCAATCTTACAAATATTTTTTCTAACCTACTCCATTTTAAAACATTTTACATTTCCAAATGCACTGGCGACTAACCCATATTTATTTTTTTCAAAGAAAAACTAAGGAAAAAGCTTGATATGAGAGAAAATGTACTTTTTCCAAGTGATCATTGATTTTGTGCTCAAAATAAGGTTCAAAATTTTGGTTACTCGTTCTGAATTATCTTACTGGTAATTTGAAGACAGTGGCAAGTTTACACTGATTAACGTCTATCTAAACGAGATATGAATCCCACAGCCCAAAGAAAACAACAGATTTTGAGGATCTTCAAATTTCGTTGTGTCTACAAAGAGGTAATTTCTGAAAAGCTTGATATTATTTTCAATTTCTCATTAAAAATACCTGCTTTTATCAATCTCTTGGACATGCCACTGAACGGACAAACAGTAACGTCTATTTAATGAAGAACATATGTTTACCTAATGTTTGCAGTTATAATTGATTATTTAAATGTGCTGTGGACGATTGGTGTCTTGACATTTTTCCTTTGAAAATTCTTATTTCTTTTTTTTTCTCAAACTGTTTCAATGAAGATTTTAATTGAACTCGCCTATATTTCAAAATAAGGGGTTTATTGTTTTGGATCTCAGTAGCAGAAAAAAATCCCTCAAATGACTAAATAACTATTGTCAATGAACAATAATAAATCAGAACACTATTAAATTGCTGTGTAAAACATACTCTCAGATTAGGCGGAGAGGCAAATATAGTAGGCATGCTCTACTATGAGAACCTATCATTTGATTTCCTGGTTACAGGCTCTTTCTTTGCATCAGAAACAGTGCATGAAAAAATGCAGAGAAAGTAGACAGATTCATAGGGCCGTTTTATACCTAATCAATGTACACAGATTAATTACAACTATCGTAGCATCATTGCCCCTGTTGAAGGGACAGGTTGAAAAAAAATTAGATATTTTAATTACATGAGGTTTGCAACATGAAGCAATTGTTTACTCAGAGCTTTAACTCTGATAAAATTTAGGTGGGCAATGGCCCACTTACCCTATGTTATTAAATGTAAATGAACTGTACAATCAGAAAATACATTGGAAAATGCAGATCACTCACCAGAGTATATTACCTTATACAATTGGCTACTGTGAACTTTTCTTCTCTATGTATATGCATTTGGTTATAAGTAGTTGTTAGTCTTGTTTAGAAATGGGTAAGAATGTGCAGCCTACATTAAATCATAAAAACATTTTATACAAAATTGTTTGTAGTGACAGAAAATTGTTCGTTATTGGGAGGACACCCCCATTTGGAGGGACCGTTATTGGGAAGGACTACTATATATGATTATGAAACAAGTTTTTAAGAAAGATTCGTTGACCACTCATATATAAATGATCATGGCATTAGCCTGATCCTGAAAATAAAATATTTACTGATAATGAACATTCTTTGTTTGGAGTAGATTATGGATATTGAGCCAGAAAATGAGTTTGTACTTCTGTATGGAAATTATTTTGATATCCTGGGAATTTAGCGTCCAATCCCATCTCATTTCCTTTCTGTGACTCATATTCATTTTTTCCAAGTTGTATTCATTAACGTCCTTACTTTTCAGCTTCTCTTCTTTCGTAAGACCAGCAAATGCTAAGCTAAAGCTTTGCAGATCAATTTACCTTGAACTTGCCAGAATTTCAGGTAATACCTATAACCGTGCGTTTTAACCTACTAATAAATTAGGTAAAGATATGGCAGCGAGATTACCATTTACTGGGTATTTCCTGAACATGAAATCATATTAATAAGGGTATATTCAGTGCTAATAACTTTGATTTATTCGTTCTGATTTTTTCCTAAAGTCAGGGACATTTGGGACGCTGTACTTGTTTCAATCCAAATGGCAAAGTAATTCGTCGAAAACTTAATAGATATGCCTATAGAAAGTAATTTCAAATCGTTTTTCATACAAAAGATGCATATTTTATGCTCGTTGTCATGGGAATACGAAAGAAGAAAACTCGCTAAAAATGGAACTAAAGTTTAGACATTTTAAAAACTTTGAGTATTGAATTTCTCTGTAACTTAAACATTTGCTAAATCAAACTGTTTTCTTTTTTTTATCTAGAATCTACTGTATCCATTGTTTTCCTAACATACGAGCAGTCGATTTGGTGTAATTAAGTAACACCTCAATAGGTTTTCTAACATTGGTGGCAGTGATTTCGACAATCGCCAGAGAAGCATCTCTCGATGTTTCAAATTCATAAAGACATGCAAGTTGAAAGGATGAATTGCACTGAACCGGAATTCAGTCTAGTTTACATGTTTTTTATGGTAAGCTAACCTTCCAGCTAAGCAGTTGGCATTATGTTGGCCATATTTTAGATTCTAAACGTTCACTTGAGTACATTATTCTTTCAAATTGTTTTCCTTGTTTGCAGAGGGACTTTGGTGTTGTCTTCCTTGGTTGAAGGGCAAGTTGTTCTGTGAATGCTTCAGCACTCCAGGCCCACATTTAAATCAAATTCAAAAAGAGAGGAAGAGAATAGCTATTTTGAGCCAGGTTGAAAAACGTTTCCAACCCCATTTTTATTACAAAGGAATACTCATATTCCAGCAAGAGGAATACCGTTTAAACTAAGTTCAACACAATCATCAAAGTTCATCAAATATCATGGCAAAACATAAATACAACGGTAAGTGTTTTCCTGCTGGTTGGACAAAGGGCCATAACGGTTTCTTAATTTAGCTTTTGACCAAATGAATCCAGCCTGGTTTTAAGCAAGATAATAGTTTTTATCCAGCCAAGACAACTGCGAAATATATTCAAAACCTATTTTAAGTAGATTTGTTTTCTAATCCATGTAACCGCTAGGCTTGATGACAATATCTTTTGTCCGCTTATAACTTGCAACTAATTTAAAAGGAAATCGTTAACAATTGATATCGTGCACATTACTGCTTTTAAGATCCTGATGTCATTAAGTGTTAAATCACTGAGGAATTGATTACAACAAAGTCTGAATATATTCCAGTGGAAAGAAGACTTAAAAACTCCTAAATATTTAACCACCTTCAATTAATGTGAAAATATAAAACCAAAATTACTTTAATATGGAGCACAAAATACGTTAAGACTTAGACTTTTTTCTCCAATTGTTGTTTGAAGCACAAAAGGGGTCTTTTACTCTTTTGTTATTGTGGTCACGTACAAAATAAGGAGCAAAAGTTTTTCCTTCATTACAAGTCTAAAAAATGAAGAAAATTGTGCCTAAAAGTTGATCAGCAAAAGTCTTGTTTCTTGAAAATCAGACTAGTATTCATTAAGGTCTTTTTGCAATAAAGATGTCTTTTTTCCCTAAGCAGACAAAACGAAAAATCACTAGACATTAAATGTGCAGTAAACGTACGTAATACCATCCCATTCAGATTTATCAATTCCTCAATGGTTATTTTGTTGCAATCTGTCAGTGACACTTTATTATGTAACTAATTATTATGCCAGAATGTGCCGTGGATAAGAGCATTTCCTTCTGATACAGCAAACATCAACATATTTATATCGGTAGTAAACTACGCGCTCTTCGTTACACAGTTTCGTTTATAAATAAATACAATAGAAGTGTTTGGTTGCTATTAAAGTATGGTGTAGCTAAAGTTCACGAAATGTTACTCTTAAACTTTGATTGGCTCTAATGACTGCTAAAAATGACCTACCTTTTGGTGTGAAAAGCTATACCTACTGTCTTAGGGTTACTGATCTTTACTAGAATTTGCAAAACAAGCGCTAAACCTTTTATTTCTTAAGCAGAATTGAAAGCTACCATTTATTGTTAGTTTATACAATATACAGATTCCTGCTGAAGATGGAAAGAGAATCTTTCTTTTAAATGCAAGAAATCAACGTGGCTTAGAGGTTGAATATAATATACAAGTATGGTATTGAATTAACAAAATGTTTTAAAAAAACAGCTGGAGAGAATCTATTACACAACAGCATAAAGTGGCTAAATCCCCCCAAACACTGCCTTGCTCAATACCATAACACAAATGTTTAAAAAAACTCACCTCTTATAGTTAGAAGTATCATTAAACAAAGTCTTTCAACAGGCATGATAAAAGTACATAGAGAATTTATATATATTAAATGATTTCCCTTGTTTGCCCTTTTTGCGTTTCCAAAAGTTTGAAAAATAGAAATTGAGTTTCTTCTGCTTCAATATATTTAGTATCCACTGTCCTCAACAAGCAGGAAAACGCCGAAAATTAACACAAATAAACTCGTATACATAATTTTGGTGATATCCTTTCGAGTAGATTATTCCAACAGATATAATTGGAAAAAGGGCAAATAGCATATCTCTGTTTTCTATAGCGTTCTTAATTGTGTACACCTTGCGTAAGAAAAATATTGTCTTGTCAGAGAATTGCATGGACAAATCTTATTTTACCCATCGGCTACCTGCAAATAAAGATATCAGTATTCTTAGGCGATATGTCAGTCACAATAGAGGACAATGAAATGATTCGTAATCCAGTGTACATTAATGAAAAAACACTACGCTTGTACATGGGCAATGAATTGATAATTTTAACTTCAAAACTAAAGTAAAGTGCAGAAAAAAGCCATCAGTAGCTATTTGTTCTAGTTTAGGAATAATACTGAAGCCAAAAAATTTTATTCCGACGGGCAAGCTTTTCAAAATTAAGCAACTCTTTCCCCAGGTCAAGTTGATCTGAAAACTGTAAAAAGCCATTGTCAGATTGTGAGAGATGTCTTGGTAACACGGGCATGGTACTGATAACAGCTGATTTTATAATTTTTATCTGAAAAGTTTATAAAAACATCCATGATTCACTAGCAAATTCATTTTAATGAATGAATTAATTTTTTTGTTCCTCACATAAGGGCAATAGCAAACCGTACATCTATCCTATCCATCTATCTATCTCTCCTATCCATCTATCTATCTCTCCTATCCATCTATCTATCTCTCCTATTTATCTACCTACCTACCTACCTATCTATCTATCTATCTATCTATCTATCTATCTATCTATCTATCTATCTATCTATCTATCTATTTATCAATCTATCTATCAATCTATCAATCAATCTATCAATCTATCTATCTATCTATCTATCCATTCAATCTATCTATCTATCCATCCATCTATCTACCTATCCATCCATCTATCTATCTATCCATCTATCTATCTATCTATCTGTCTATCTATCTATCTATCTATCTATCTCTATCTATCCATCCATCCATCTATCTATCTATCTATCTATCTATCTA